>BQNB010038485.1:1077-48713 GCA_026074375.1 Tanacetum coccineum | reverse complement strand
ACGAATGACAAAGCCATATTCGTCCATATCTGCTTATTTGTAACCCATTAAATGCATGTTTAAACGAAGGTGGCGGTTTCCAGTTCCAGCTGAGTCAAATTCATAACCACATGCTCATACTCGATCAAACGAATATAAAGACACGATGAAAGCTCAAGTACATGTTACTAAAGTCTTCCGCTACTCTGATACTCAATGTCTTCTTTAAAGTCATAAAGTGCTCAAGATAAAGCATATCAATGAAGATTGTTACACGACTTTCAAGATAAAGAAAAGTATGAGCATGTTGGTCCAAAAGACACAAGGTCGCAAGAAGGCAAAGAATCACAATGATGTTCAAGTGATGATGCAAGATTGATATCTCATGAAGTTCAAGATCACAATTTATCAAAGCATGTTGGAACAAGCTCAAGATCAAAGATCACTGCATATATTATAAGATAAAGTATAAAGAATCAAGACTACGAGCAAGATCGATGAACATTTATAGATTGCTAAGTTTAAAATGTTTGTAATCTGGAGTGACCTCCCTTAGGGGGAGATTGTTAGGAATCTAGAAATTATCGGTCATGTCTAGTATTTTACCGTTCTAGCTCGTAGTGTAAACGTGTAATAAGTAGTAAGCTAACCGGGTCAACATATGGACTATCCATATGTTGACCGGTCTTTGTAAGAAAATAAATACCCTTTCCATCCTATGGAGAGGGTGTTGGTTCATTCTATTATCAAACATTCTCTTATTTCTTTCTCTCTCTAGTTTGTTCCAACCACTCACTCTCTCTGTAGAATTCTTTCTTTACTTGTTGTGTTACGTGAATGTATATATATTACAGAACAATGTAAATTGAAATGTATATGCTGCAAAAAGTTAAATCTTCAAGTGATGGGTCATTGAAAAGAAAAATAAGTAAAACTTCTAGAAAAATGATTCTTATGCCTAATTAGAAAGCTTACTTGTGTGCCTAATGATTTGATTGGTGGATTTGAAAAAATGATTGGTGGGAATTTAAAGAGAGAAAATGCATAATGAAATTGTACAAGTGATTTATACATTAGGTATGTATTTAGACATGAATTGTAGGCCTAAATAGCATTACTCAAACTTCTAAGACTTCTTTTCAATAAAAGAAAAAAAAACTTTGACCCGTGCGTATTGAACTAAGAGTAAGTATCGTTTTTGGTTTTGAAGGGTTTGTTGTTATCATTCTTTTCTTGTTTTTATATATAAGCATAAAAGTTTTCACAATTACACCTTTTTTCCAAAAGTGTTTTTCCTCACAAATTTGACACATTGATTTTTATACACAATTTGTTGGAAAAACAAATTTTATCATTAACCAAATTGAAGTCAATTTTAACATATTATTGGTTAATACATCACTACCACGTGTCAAAATAAAACAATCTAATTGGTCGAATTCTTTTTAATAAGATTGTGTTAATATAATTACTTGAAAAAAATATAATTCTTTTATAATACAATATAAAAATGTTATGAGCTGATATTTTCCACCAAATACACTTGAAATTAAAGTAACTAACGAGAAAAACAAAGGTTTATTTGTCTACCATGCATTATTTTATACTAGACGTATTTCGTGCAAAGTGGCAATGTATAACGGCAAGTAATTATCTTTGCGAAATCGGGATTCTAATTCTACCCTTGATTCAAAGCGTGTATTTTTTGAAATACAAATTTTTCATCATTATTATAGTGTGTGGTTTTTAAAAGTTGTCAAGTTTTGACTTGTTCAAGCTTAAGGTGTGTTAAGAGGTACTTATAGAGATAATTTAGGCAAGCTATATTAACTTAAGTTTCAAAGATTCAAGTTTCAAGAAAATAGATACGCTCTTTATTAGTAACTACTCGGGTACCCGCGCGTTGCGACGGCGAGTACCCATATGATTAGAACCCGACCACCCGTTTTAGGTGATGGTCGGGAACCGAAATGGTTTTAGTAGGATCTGTTTTGGGAGTCAGGTTATTGATGATTTATGATGACTTATGAGATGGAAGAAAGGTGTAAAGGTTTGCTTTTATATGGTATATGTTTATGTGGTGTATAGATGATTCTTTAAATGAGCTGTTACAAGTTTATGAATGGTTTAAATGGACGGTTACAATTTGAAGAAGAGTTATAATTCTAGGAACTTAAGACAATTAATTATCCAAAAGTAACTTTTATTTATGTGTATGCAAGAAATTTCCATTATAAGCAAGTGGTGCTGGTCTTAAAATTTTACGACTTTCCTATTTAGCAAGTACCAAATGATTTATAAGATAGTACTAGCAGGCTACCCGCGCGATGCGGCGGCGGGTACCCTGTGATTAACCGGAGAAAAACAAAAAAATGATCCCAATCAAGCCCGATTCACTATTTTTTTTATAGGTTTTGGCCGGTTTTTTCAGGTCCGTTTTCGGACGGCTTTTATTTGCTAGCTGAACCTGTGGCCGCTCACGTTCTCGGTTGAACCCGTTGGTCCGATCCGGTTTTTCAAACTATATGTATCAGCATATAAATTGTATGAACTTGTTATGTTTAAATTAGTTTGTACAGGCGGTGCTCACAGACCAACACCGGACCGAACCGCCAGACAGAACCGAATCCGACTTTGGCCAAAACACCGGACCGAAATGGCCCTGTTTGGGCTCGATCCTGTTTCGGTTTCGGTCTTCTCGGTCCTTGTCCGACAAGGCAGTATATCGCCACTAAGATTTTTGTAAGAACCGAACCGATCGCCACCATACACCGAAAAATTAAGAAAAAGGATGGACCGAGGACCGGACCGAAATAGGTTCGGTCCCACCCATAGCTGGTACCGTGTATATAATAACATGTACTTTTCATTTTAAGAATGTTTTAAAAATAACATTAATTAGTGTGGTTAATGGATTAAGGGGTGTTTTAAGAATAATATTAAATGTGTTAAACAGTAAATAAGTGCGTGTTTGTGCATTTGTTAATACATAATAGTACATATTGCATGAATATTTATTTTTCTAAGTAATGATGTGTTTTAATAAGAGTATTAATTGAGTATTAAAAAGTTGTACAATATGTTTTTTTGTTTGTATGTTGTTTGCATTAAAGAGTGTATGTAATATATTTGTTTTTTTGTTGTATATATTAAAGCTTGTACACTATGCATGTAAACTTAGAATACTTAAAAAGTTAATGATAGAAGATTCAATTTGCTTTATAAGATAGTAAGATATATAGAGGTATAAAATGTAACCTACTAGAATACTACTAGACAAGTGATCCAAACTTTTTGTGGCCGACGGGTTACATGTTACTGTTCAAAAAAGTAATAGTAACTACTTGATAGAATTGTGATTTCGCCCAAGACGAATATAAAAACACATGTAAATTCAAATGTATAGGCTGCAAAAAGTTAAATAATGGTCATTGAAAAGAAATATAAGTAAAACTTTTAAGGCTTATTTTCAATAAAAGAAAAAGAAACTTTGACCCGTACGTATTGAACTAAAAGCATCTCCAATGCATTAGTTTTTACAAGACTTTTTACTATTTGAAAAAGTCATTAGAAGACTTGAACCATTGGAGCAACCACTTTGCAAAAGACTTTTTGATGAAAGACTTGTTACCTATCAAGCGTTTTATAAAAAAACAACAAGTCATTTTCATTAAATGCATGCTTGTTAAGTTTAAATAAAAATGTTTGTGAAAAGCTTTTGTGCATTGTAGAAGATTTGTGTCAACTTTTGAAAAGCTAACATTTATTGAATCATTAATGTGGAACAAAGAAAAAGTCTTTAGAAGGTTGAAGCATTGTGGATGCTCTTATAAAACAAAAACATTTATCTCTCTTCATTAATGCACAAAAAAATTTAAGTAATACAACTTGTTAAGCTTATGGTACAATCCTTAAATGCAACTTGATTTTAAGTAACACGTATCATAAAGCTTATGGTACAATCCTTAGATGCACAAAACTTATATAGTTTTTAAGTAATACAAGTTTTAATGCTATGTATACAACTATTTATTTAATGCACCAATGCACACATATAATTAAGAGTTAAGTACATTTTTGGTCCTTTTGGTTTGGTGCGATTTCATTTTTGGTCCAAAATTCAAAAAAGGTTTGGTTTTGGTCCAAAAACATAGTTTCGGTCCACTTTTAGTCCAATCCCGTGATTTTGGACTAAAAGTTTTGGACTAAAAGTGGACTAAAACTATGTCTTTTGGACCAAAAGTGTAATGAAACTATGTATTTTGGACCGAAAGTGGAACGAAACTATGTGTTTTTGACCAAAACCAAACATTTTTTGAATTTTGGACCAAAAGTGAAAAACGCACCAAACCACGAGGACAAAAAATGTACTTAACTCTATAATTAATGTTATAATTAATGCTATTATTAAAATACCACATTACTCCAAAGTACAATTAATATAATATATTATACAAACCAAACAAGCTATTAATCAATAATACCATAAAACATTTATTCTAAGCATTTGTCAAACCCGCAAGCTAAACCAGTGTCTTAGCTTTTTCATACAATGAACGCGGAAATTGATCATTCGATTGTACCAAGGTTGCAAAAACCATGAATCGTTAGCCGGACGGTCGATCACCTTGTAGCTTGTAATCGGTCAAGGCGGGATTAATCGGATTGGCATTTTGGGCAAATTTTGGGTATTTTCGGCAAGTTTTTTGTATTTCCATCGAGTTTTAGATATTATAAGAAAGTTTTAAAAAAAAACAACTTGTAATAGATTTAAGTAGTTAATATAAGTGATCAAAACAAGTTTACGGTAAGTTTTAGGTACTTCCGGCAAGATTAGAAGGTTTCTGACAAGTTTGACCACCGTTGATCGTCGTTGATCACGGTTGACCTATTTGTTTGACCCTGTTACATTAATCGGCAAGGTTGGTGGCCTTGTAGCGTCTAATCGGTGATTAATCAGCCTTGTAGACCTTGTTTTGCAACACTGGATTGTACTGATTACTGTTACAACAATTAATTAACATTAAACATCTTATGTTTAAGAACACTTTTTATAATTACAATCATTATATGACAATATAACTCGAAAAACATTTATGATTACATTTTCTCGTTTTGATTATTAAATTTTGGAAATGCAAAATATAAAAAAGAAGGTGTATTAAACGGAAACGAAAAATGTGAATGTCATGTGTATCTAAAACAAAGTTTTGGAGAATCAGACATACTTCAAAACGTGATTTTTGTATGCATAATACAAAACGAAACGCATTAGCTTATCATTTCTCGTCACGACAACCGCTTTGGTACTAGCAACGTTACAGTATCTGCTATTATTATATGAAATATGTTGCTCATAGTCTCATACATATTGTTATCCAACATAAAAATCTAGCTATCTGTATAGCTATTGTAACGGAAAATGATGATCGAAAAAATTGTTCGTCAGAAATCATGATTGCAGTGTACCCGCCGCTGCAACGCGTGGGTACCCTGCTAATCAACTATAACCCATTTCGTACACCTGAGCAACTATTCAAACAATTTCAACTATAACAACAACTCTAACAACCCCAAATTTCACACAAATCCAACAACTTTAACAACCACGAAATGAGGACTTGAGGATGCTTGCAATCAACACCGACAAGACGGATCCAATGGACAAAGTTATTATCAAAAAAGGAATTGTGTTGAGTTATTGGATGTGAGTCATAGAAGAAAACTAGTGGGATGTGAGTACATTTTCCTATAACATGAGCCTATGGCTTACGTGTACTTTGTGCTCTTAACAAGCAAGATTAACCGCGCGTTGCTGCGAGCGTTAATTTTTCGCGCGTTGTTGTTGGGCATTAATATTTTTTTTTTCGGTCTCATGTTTAATAGTTTGTTTTTGTTATTATATAAAATGACAATCGCGCGTTTTTTTTTAGTTTTTTTTTGCCGATGAACAGTAACCGAGCCCATTGGGCCGGGGTACTGTAGCGCTACTGTAGCACTGGTCTTTTTTTTTCCTTTAATTTTGTGCGAGTTTATTTTTATCGGTCTCAAATTTAATAGTGCGGGTTTACTTTTTCAGTATAGTCAATTCGGAAATGTTACCGCGGGTATTTTTTTTATAATTGGGCCGACCCAAATTTTTGGGTCTGTTTAAGTCAATTCGGAAATGTTACCGCGGATATTTTTTTATCTGAATGCGTTGGTACTTTTGAAACATTTTTTGCCTCCCTATTTTGTGCCAACAATAATTGCCGTTGTAGTAAACTGCGTAACTTTCGCGTTTTAGCCCGATTTTGCGTATCTTTTGCCACGCTTTCGTGATTTAGGACGAGTTATCATATTGGACATTTTCATATTTTGAACTTGATGAACAGTACTTTTTACTGTTCACACCAGTTGTAAAGTTATTTTTATAGTTTTAGTTATCGTAAAACCCGTAAACGTCGTATTTTATTCGTTATAGCTCCGTTTTTAGCGATTCTTTCGAGCACGTTCTCGTTATTTGTACTGTTCATCGTTTATAAAATTATTTTTATAAACTTTTAATTACCGAATACTTGCGAAATTCATAACTTCTTCATTATTAATTGAAAATTTATGATTCTTATCATTTTAGAATCCTAAAAATGTTTTTTATTTGTTAAAAATATCCAACTTGCTGTTTTATAAGATTTTTATAAAAGTTATTTTATAATCCGTTTAATTTACGTTTTTTAACTCGTATTAGCGTATACAATTTTTCGTTATTTATCGTTTGACAAGTTTCTTATTTTCGGAATCGTTAGAGATGTAGAAATATTTGTAAAACATAATATCCACTGTTAGGAATTCGATTCCAAACTGCCCTTAATATCTATATATTTAGTTTTATTAAACTTGTTTTATATACTTTTTAACTAAGTAATTTCCACAAGTTTTTCCCACACTCTTAATATACTATATCATATATATTATATAGTCCATAAGTCTAAAATTTATCCATTTGTCCAAGTCATTAAGTCCTTAACAACATTTTTAAACCATAATCTCCATAAGTAACTTTTTACTACAAGTTCATCCATAACCACTTTTACATCATAACCATAAGTGTACAAGTCTTTTACTTCCATTATGACTTTATTTTAGTGTCCATATAACATGATTAAAAGTTTATAATCAACATTAACATGTCATTTGCCTTTCTCTTACTAATAACATATTAAGTGCACTTTTTTTAAAACCCTAATTAACATTAACACTTTAATCAACATGGTACCATACTTATAGAGTCCTTATTCCATGGTATATACAACAAACAATAGAGCATTGAATAAGCTGTACCAAATGAATAATTCATAAGTAAAAATTACTGAGGTACATGTTTAAAAACATTAATGGTGATATTTGCCTATAAAAGATGTAAATACACATAACATGAGAAACTATGTAAATGAGGTAGGGTCTAGTTAAACCTTAGTATTAGCGAGTGATCAATGAAAAATAAACCACACCCTTGTGGTTTAAATCCTTGCTTGAAAACAAATCCTTATTTTCCTTATAAAACCCTAGTTTTCTCTTTATGCTTCAACACTTGAAATGGTTATTCAAGGCTTCAAAATACTTTAAGGTATCTTAGATATGTTATATGAGAGTGTGTAAATGAAGTAGGAAAAGTTTTTATGGATGGTTCTTGTGGTTTATTATTTGGGAGTGGGTATGTAAGCCAAAAAGAGAGAAAGGGTTTGATTTTGTCATGAAATGAATGTGTGCTATTAGTTCAAGGGTGTAAGAGTTATAAGCAAAATGAGGACTAGTCAAAGCAAGAATAGGACGTCTTGGAGACCAAGAGAGTAAAATGTGGAAGACTTATGGTCAAAGAGAACAAGGAAACATAGATCTTAATGGTGTAGAAACATGACAAAGAACCAAATCTTGACCAATTTGATATTTCTTTGAATATTTAGCAATGAATCCGGTTATGGCAAGATATATATGATATATTTGAGTTAATTTTATGTATTGGGTATAAAAGTGGGTATTTGTTGAAGCGTAGAAAAGTTTTGGTGGTTCCGGGTATGCCTAAATGCAATTTATCGCGAAACGTATACACTTTACGTATCCGATAAAAATAAAATGAACAAAGATCATAATTATTCTCAAAATAATTATTTAATACTTGATTGATGTAAATGCTTAATTGTTTGATGCCCGTTTACATTGAACGCTAATTTTTAGCTTACGCGATTTAGCTTAACATTTACGATTTAAAGCAAACGCGTACAATACAAAAGGTACATTGTGGATTTATTGACGTCGTCAATGACTTGAAAACACAGGGTGTTATAGACTTCCCCCGTTAAACGAGCCTTGTCCTCAAGGCTCACAATGCAGCACTTGACGACGGTGCGGTCTTGGTGAAGAGGTGTGGGTATTTCTTCTTGAATTGGTCTTCACGTTCCCACGTGAACTCAGGACCTCTCTTGGAGTTCCATCGAACCTTGACTAATGGAGCGGCTTCACTTCACTTTTTTAACTTACGGCCCTCACTATTTCTACTGGTTCCTCAACAAAATGAAGCTTGTCATCAATATGTAACCCATCCAACGGAACAGCTAATGGTTCGTCGGCATGACACTTTTTCAGGTTGGACACATGGAATGTATTATGACTTTATTTTCAGCTCTTCAGGAATGCTCGAGCTTGTAAGCAACCTCTCCAACCTTTTATAATACCTTGAAAGGTCCAACATACCTGGGGTTTAACTTCCTCCGTTTGCCAAAACGTTACGTCCCCTTTTCAAGGCGAAACTTTTAAGCATAACTTTATCCCGACTGTGGAATTCCATTGGTTTACGCTTCAGATCGGCGTAACTCTTCTGTCGATCACGAGCGGCTTGCATCCTTTGCTTGATCTGGATGATTTTCTCAGTGGTCTCTTGAATTAGTTCTGGACCGAGGATTTGAGCTTCCCCAACTTCGGTCTAACAAACAGGTGAACGACACTTTCGACCATAAAGTGCTTCGAATGGTGCGGCCTTGATGCTAGCGTGATAGCTATTGTTGGTATGAAAACTCCACTTAATGGCAATGGTTAACCCAACCTTTCCAAAATCGATCGCCATGCAGCACATATCTCGAGAGTTTGAATGGTCCTCTCACTTTGTCCATCTGTTTGTGGATGGTACGCAATACTCATATCCAAATTAGTACCCAAAGCGTTCTAAAGTGACCTCCAGAAATTAGATGCGAATCTCGGGTCACGATCACAAATGATTGAGACAGGTATTCCATGTCTTGTGACTACCTCCTTTAGGTACATTCTTGCAAGTTTATCCAAAGGATTAGTCTCTCTTATCGGTGTGAAGATCGCAGACTTAGTGAGTCGATCAACAATCACCCAAATGGTGTCGTAGCCTTGCGACGACTTAGGAAGTTTAGTAATAAAATCCATAGTGATGTTGTCCCACTTCCATTCAGGTATCTTGGGTTGTACCAACAATCCTGATGGCCTTTGATGTTCAGCCTTGACCTTAGCACAGGTCAAACACTTGTAACCATAGGTTGGCGATGTCAGTCCTTTTCATATTGGTACCATATATAGCTTCTTCATATCTTGGTACATCTTGTCAGAACCTGGATGTATAGAGTATTTTGATTTGTGGGACTCGTGCATGATCACAGTCTACAAATCACCATAACAAGGTAACCAACTTCTGCCATTGAGGCATGAGGTTCCATCCGTACGGGGTTCCAACTTTTCCGTCCTAATCGCCTCTGGATTTTTAACGTTTTCAACCAACATTCCTCCAACATCTTCATTCTTGATGTTCTCTGGTTTCCGTGCTTCAGTCTGAGCATTCAAGATTTGTTTGGGAAGGTCCAAACTAATAGTCATAACTAAGGCTCAAACTCTTAACGGTGGTTCTCGTTCTTTCCTGCTCAAAGCATCAGCAACGACATTGGCTTTTCCCGGGTGATAACGAATATCGCAATCGTAATCACTAAGCAACTCTAACCATCGGTGTTGTCTCAAGTTTAGTTCCTTCTGATCAAGAATGTGTTGTAAGCTCTTGTGATCTGTGAACACTATATACTTGGTTCCTCGTATTGATAGTGCTCCAAATCTTGAAAGCGAACACTATGCTCCAAGTGCAAAACATGAGTCGTATAGTTTTCTCTGAATTTTCAACTGGCGAAATGCATAAGATATTCACCTTTTCTCTTTGTATCCAACACTCAGCCAAACCCTTCTTGGAGCGTCGCTGTATGCGATGAAATCCTTCGCTTCCCTCAGGTAAGCAACGATTGGTGCACATGCACAATTTCTGCTTCATTCAGTTGAAAAGCTGCTTCTTGTTTATCACCCCATTTAAACTTGACCTTTTTCTGGGTGAGCTTGGTCATAGGTTTGGCGATCTTTGAAAATCCTTCAATGAATCTTCGATAATAACCAGCAAGACCTAAAAATTGATGAATCTCCGTTGGTGACTTAGGGATGTCCAATCTTTATGGATTCAATCTTGGCTGGATCCACATATTTCCTTTCACTATCGTCACATGACGAGGAACTGTCCTTTGGGGAATCCAATAAATTCTACACTTGGGAAAATTTGGCATACAACTCCTCCTTCTTAAGCAATTCTAAGGTTTGCTTAAGGTGTTCTTTATGTTCTTTCTTGTTCTTCGAATATATCAGAATATCGTCAATAAAGACAATCACGAATTTATCCAGATATAGTTTGCATACCCGATTCATAAGGTCCATGAATACGGCAGGTGCATTCATCAAACCAAACGGCATAACTTGGAATTCATAATGTCCATATCGAGTTCTGAAGGCAGTCTTCGGAATGTCTTCTTCTCGAACCCTTAATTGGTGATAACCTGACCTTAAGTCAATCTTCGAGTAGACACTCGACCCTTGGAGCTGATCAAATAGGTCATCAATTCTTAGGAGCGGATAACGGTTTTTCACCGTTAATTTATTCAGTTCCCGGTAATCAATGCACATCCGGAATGATCCGTCTTTCTTCTTGACAAACAAGACCGGAGCTCCCCAGGGTGAGGATCTAGGCCTTATAAAGCCTTTTTCGGATAGCTCTTTCAGTTGCTCCGATAACTCTTTCATTTCGGAAGGCGCTAATCGATAAGGTGCCCGAGCTACAGGTGCAGCACCAGGTACCAAATCAATTTGAAACTCCACTTGTCAAGTCGGAGGAAGACCCGGCAAGTCTTCAGGAATTACTTCGGGAAAGTCTTGAACTATTGGTACATTCTCAAGTCACTTCTTCTCCAGGGGATGCGAACAATCTTCTCGGCACACACAATGATCGCTTGGTATTTCGCCAACCAATCCATACCGATTATATCATCGAAACTACCAAGTTCTACAGGCATTAAGTTGATTTCGAATGGGTGATTTAGTAAATTCTCTAATGGCGAGCAAATTTGATAGCAAAATTGTCTTAGGGCGACTAGTAATGTGTCTTGGCTTCTCGGCTTAGGATTTGGTATAAGATGATGCCAACTTTATAGTAAGACGGAGTGAAGGTCTGCTTAGTTGATATGGTTACTAATTCGATTTCTAAAAGTAAACGCGTTCTATGAATACGCACACAAAACATGATATAAGTAGAAAATTGTTTCCTTAACAAGAGGTTTTTAGAGTGACTACTCTCAGCACGGCATGGTACCTTCCTGAATTATACATAGTTGATCAGGCCATGTATAATTGAGGACTAACGATGCATTGCTCATTTTCGTCAAAATAGCGTTATAATTTCATGATATTCGAGAGAGTAGTTCGTAAGAGTAAGTAAGGAACCTAAGTTAATATTGACGAAATCCTCATAATAGATAATTTGAAATCATTCGTACAACTGAGATTTAAGGGAAATACAACGAGAATTCCTAAGGAAATAAAGTTTAAGATAGTTCCAACTTATTGTTTGCTAGGCAAGGCGAGCCAACTTTCTCTTTTAAGCTTCGATCCCATCCTTAATGTTGTTAGGGCCTTGATCGGTTTCTCCTCCTCTTAAGGTATGCACCACTCCATGTGCTCTAGTACCTTCAATTTGGTTTTTATGACTTTGGTTCTTTCGCTCTGGGCAATCCCTCTTGTAGTGCCCTTGATTCCCACATTCATAGCAAATAATCTTCTGACTTGTCACAGTGACCCTTTGGTTGTTAACAGCATTGGCATTTCCCGTACCCCTACAGTCACGGGCGATGTGACCATATTTGTTGCATTTATAGCACTTTGGAGCACACGGACCGTCATGGTGGTAATTGCACTTTGAGCACAGGGGTTTAGATCCCCCATATGGTTTCTTATCACCCGATCCAGCAGTGTATGCCCTGCCGGTGTTTTGCCTCTTGATTTGTTGTTGTTGTTGATTCTGACTATTTCGGGAAGTGTTTTCAAACTTCCTCTTGTTCTCAGTCTGGCGTTCAGCAAGAGTGCTGATCTTTTTATCCACACGTTTCTGAAACTTCACTATTGGACACTTACTCTTGAAGTGTCTCAGACTTCCACACTTATAACAGGTGTGAGTTCGTTGATTCCTAGCAACAGTAGGATTCCTACACTCCCGGGTCATGTGGTCAACCTTCTTGCAATTCCCGCCCTTTATAGTACATTGCCCATTGTGGTTACCTTCCCACTTTCTCTTGTTGTTAGCATTCCCTGCTACCTTGCATTCTTGTTGTTCGGTCTGGCTTATTGACTTACGGGCCATGTTGGTTTTTGTCTCATAAATGGCAATAGCCTCGATAGCATTGGCCACTCGCTGGGCTACAACCCGCTCAATTTCCTTAACACTCATCCCTTGATTAATAGTTGTCATTGTTTCCTGAAAGTCACAGGGAACAAAATGTATATGAAGTTTCATTCAAGGGAAAATCATGACACTCCGTGATCCCAACAAGTAGGTAAGGTGAGACCACGTTATGCATAGATATAAGATAACCGCAACCATGGCATAAATAAATCCCTATCGTACAGTAGCATGATCATAACCAACAACGTAGGTTAATACTTAATACATCGTTTACATGAGTAAAAGAGTACAAGCTTTTTATTAACACTACCAACCGAGTATTACTCAAGTTTAGTGGAATATAATACAAAACAAGCTATACTGACAAATCTATTTGTCTATAGGCCAGGGTGCCTCTCAAGATTCTAGATGCTAGACTCTTATGTTATCTTTAAGTGACTCAACATTCTCTGGTGGTAGTGATGATGAAGGTAGTGTAGCAGCAACTTGGTAATGCCTGCCTTAGCAGATGGTGATCGTGGAGTATGGTGTTAATTAGACATCCGTACTGTACGGGATTTGGTCTCAAAAGACAAGATGATATGGTGTGGAGAGGTGGGTGATGTAGAAGCAGACTCATCAGTCTCAATTGCCTCTGTATTCTCAGCTTGAGGGGACAGGATCATTTATAGGTACAGCAGAAGGGTCTGCCGAAGCTAGATGCTCCTCCTCCTCCTCGTCCTCCTCATCCTTCTCAACATCATCATCATCGTTGTCATCATCAGATGACTCATTATCATAATTGTCTCATCCATCGGCAGGATGGTCAGCAGGATCCTCCTCAGGGTCCTCCTTATCCTCTTCCGGATTAGAGTCAACAATGTAGCCTGGTGATAAGGCTGTAGGTGAGGCATTAGTAGATAGAGGGTGATCCTTCATTGGTTCCTCTATCTCCTCATCAGAAGCTTACTGGAATCTCTATGGCTCAGAATTAATATAAACAAATGTGTAGGTAACCGTCGATAATGAAAACATAACTGCTTGCAACGAGCAGAACTTAACTTATATAAATATATTATATAAGGCTGGTATGGTAAATACGAGTATGCACTTATGGCATAAATGAATGATGGTAAGGTATCATATTCGATAGCTTAATGTTTAGGTAGCGCTTAGGACCTACGAGCTTATCGTACTACCTTGCCTAAAGAAATATTCCCCTATTTATATAAATAACCCTTATATAAATAATTGTAGAGTTGTGCGAAAGAATGCAAACTCATCCTTTG
Organism: Tanacetum coccineum; assembly: GCA_026074375.1. Lineage (NCBI taxonomy): Eukaryota > Viridiplantae > Streptophyta > Magnoliopsida > Asterales > Asteraceae > Tanacetum > Tanacetum coccineum. Next base: position 34,709 of record BQNB010038485.1, on the reverse strand, counting down.
TATATATACAATATACCCTTATAGTAACGTACGTACTATAATATGAACACGTATATGCATCATGTAAGCATCTAGTAAAACTAACTAATGCAAACAACTAGTGTATGTATGTCCCGTAAAAATCCCTTTTTATGAATGCAATGTTTGAAAACGGTTATAGTCCAGCAAAACATTTGACCTGGTTCTCTATAACCTTGGCTCTTGATACCAATCTGTAACACCCCCAAATTGGGTCGCAGCGGAATAAGGGTCCGGGGCGTGTTACTTCTCAGATCAATAACACAAGATATATATAGAACGACCAAAAAGTCATTTTAAAACTGATACATTGGATTTAACAAATATTTGATACAAATAGCCCGAAGCTTTAACTTGTTCCTTATTATTATTACAAAGATACTGGTTCACAACACATGAGTTTCCCAAAACATAATACAACCATATCTTTAGCATGACTTCCCAAAACAAAATCACCAATGTATCCTTGGCACCTTATGCTTACTGATCTCCTGAAAAACATTGCTTTAAAACGTCAACAATAATGTTGGTGAATTCATAGGTTTGATAAATCATAATATGCAGGACCGCAAGACTTTTCCCGTGATAATGCAACACATGCAGACATCACAAAACCAGATTACATTTTCCTAAGCTCATGACACTGAAGCTCGACGATCTTTCTTGCAATAATAATATTTATTGCAATTTCTGCCCGAATAGATGTCTAACCCGAAACATCCCCAAATTCGACATGCTATACGTTCGTTCCCGGTGATAGCTAGTCACCCGAACGGGGAGGTCGTTTCCCCAAATAGATCTATTCATAACATTCGCGCTCACATAATGTAATTAACAACTACATCTATGCAATTGACAGTTCATGATAAAGGGGCTCAACTTGGGTTATCGCTACTTAGGCAAACATGTAATCAATATAAAATATCCACTTGCGTCCAATTTATAAAACAAAGCATGTTTCCACCCCATAGTTATAAATCATTGAAATCGTAAAAATGTGGGGCTATGAACTCACCTTGAGTTCTGATAATCCAAATATCACAGATAATGCGTCACGCAAATCGTCAGTTGTAACCTATTTAATTTAAGGTCGTATAAGTACTAACCACATTGAGTAATCTCTACCATGCATAAGTCTATTTAGCTAATCACCATCTAATTGTTTGAGGGAAAACATATTTATAATTGTAAAACATTTATAAATATCTGAATAATGTAATTATAGTTATTCCTGGTAGGGTATTAATACGCCACCCCGAAGAGGCCACATTATGAAACTCCCTAGTAATATAGTACTTTGATAACCACATATATAGCTTAATCACCATCTAATTGTTTTGGAAAAATTGCGTTTAATTAGTTAAAACGTTTATAAGTACCGTTGTAGTAAAACTGGCGTAACTTTCGCGTTTTAAGCCCGATTTTGACGTTTTTATGCCACGCATTCATAATATGAGAGTTATCGTAATTTGACAATATTCATATTTTTGACCTTCTGATGAAACCAGTAACTTTTACTGTTCACATCATTTAATAATGTATTATTTATAGTTTTAATAATCTCGAAAAACCCTAAACGACCGTATTTTATTCGATAATAGCTCCGTTTTATTAGTGATTCCTTTCGAGCATGTTCTCGTAATTGAAAGTTCTACTTATTTATGAAGGTTTAAAAAATAAAATAATTTCTGTACAAGAACCGTATCTTTTATAAAAATTGTTTTATAAAAGTATAAATTGGTCGTAAACTCGCGGAAATTCATACTATTCGATATAATTGAAAAATATAAGATCTTACATTTTGGAAATCCTAAAAAATTATGTATTATTTTTAAAAAAGACAAAACATGCTGTTGAATAATTTTTTATAAAACGTTTTTAATAAAAAAAATTCTTTACGACCCGTTTATAAACGTATAACTTGTTTTTACCGTAAAGCGTTTTCGTTTTATTACATCCGTTTTTCAAGTTTCCTTATCTTTATGGTAGCGTCGTAAGACGTACCTATTTTAATAAAAATATAAAGTAAATAAGGTTTTAAATTCGAATATTGGACAGAGGTTGTGGTTCTTTGTCTAAGTCCATTTTTTTAACCAAATTTGTTGTCTTACTCTTCACTTTAGTAATCCATCACATGTCTTATCTACATATATTTATATATCATACATATATTAGAGTCTATGTTGTCCCATAATAATACCCATAAGTCCAAGTTATTCAAAAAGTACAAACAAACATCTAATGAAAACATAACTTTACTTAAGTGTCTTTTTAGTTCAAGTTTATACTTGAACTTTTATACATTAACCAAGTGTGTACAATATGTATACCCTCATTATATCCTTATTTTAGTGATCATATAACATCATTAAAAGTCCATAAACAAGATTTACATGCCACTTGCATTACTTTCACTTGAAACATATTAAAATGATCTTTTAAAACCCTAATTAGTACATAGTCATTTTCACACCAAAACAACATGATACAACCTTGCTCATCCATTTTAACATGAATCCTTTAACATCAAAGAGACCAAATCCATAATTATATAAAAAATCCTTTTACAAGTTAAAAAGTCTAAATGTGTGAATTTTTCTATATTACACATCACTTCATATAAAATCATGAAAATGAAAAGATAAAGGTTTTAGGTAACCTTAATGATGAATGATGATGATGCTCAATACAATCTAAACCCTTGCTTAGACTTAAAACCAAAGCTAGCAACAATAGAAACCCTAAATTTCCAACTAAAACCCTAACTTTCCTTTTCTTGAACAAATTACTGAAAAAATGGCTAACCAAATCTTAGAAAAATCTAGAATATCTTAGATAAGATGTGTATAATGTGTGTATAGGTTGTATAAAATTTTGTATGGATTTGGTTGGGGAGTGGTTTCAAGCCGTGGGTTTAAGGAGAGCACAAGGAAGAAGTTTTTGAGTTTTTACTAAGTGTTTATACATGTATGTGTTATCTCTCTTATGTTACTTGCATTATATGAGGGGTCTTGCTTAAAAAGTAAGCAATAGAAGTCCAAGAGCAAGATGAGGGTTTCAAGTTTCTTGTTTCAAGTCTTGAGTCACAGTAACAAGGTATGTGGTGTGTTTATAACTGAACAAGTGAAATGTACCTAAGCCAAGTGGTAAGAAAATGTGGTCTTATTAATTTATAAGTTGTTGTTGCGTTGTTTTTTTCAGGGGGTGATGTCTTCTAGAAGACTGTAGTTACTTGACATAATATTAGTAAAAACTTTGCTATCTACAAGTTGTAATTTGTATTAATGATTACAACTTGCATGAAGTTTGTGAATTGTATTATAATTTCTAGTGTACAAAAGAATCTAGCTAATTTACATTTTGTAAAGTGTTAATATTTTATGTATTGGGTATAAAAGTGGGTATTTGTTGAAGCGTAGAAAAGTTTTTGTGGTTCCGGGAGTGCCTAAACGCAATTTATCGCGAAACGTATACACTTTACGTATCCGATAAAAATAAAATGAACAAAGTTAATAATTATTCTCAAAATAATTATATAACCCTTGCTTGATGTAAACATTTAATTGTTTGATGCCCGTTTACATTGAACGCTAATTTTTAGCTTACGCGATTTAAACTTAATTCATGAAATCACAAGCAAACGCGTACAACATTAAAAATAAATAGTATATTTATCGACGTCGTCAATGACTTGAAAACACAGGGTGTTATAGACTTCCCCCGTTAAACGAGCCTTGTCCTCAAGGCTTACGATGCAGCACTTGACGACGGTGCGGTCTTGGTGAAGAGGTGTGGGTATTTCTTCTTGAATTGGTCTTCACGTTCCCACGTGAACTCAGGACCTCTCTTGGAGTTCCATAGAACCTTGATTAATGGAATACGGCTTCGCTTCAACCTTTTAACTTTACGGTCCACGATCTCAACGGGTTCCTCAATAAATTTAAGCTTGTCATCAAAATGAAGTCCATCTAACGGAACGGCTAACAGTTCGTCGGCATAGCACTTTTTAGATTTAATACGTGAAATGTATTGTGAACCCTACTTAGCTCCTCTAGAAGCTCGAGTTTGTAAGCAACCTCTCCAACCTTTCCTAACACTTTGAAAGGTCCAACATACCTGGGGTTTAACTTCCCCCGTTTTCCAAAACGTATGACCCCTTTCCAAGGTGAAACTTTAAGCATAACTTTATCCTCGACTTGGAATTCCATCGGTTTATGCTTCAGATTGGCATAAATTTTCTGTCGATCATGAGCGGCTTGCATCCTTTGCTTGATTTGGACGATTCTCTTAGTTGTCTCTTGAATCAGTTCGGGACCGAGTATTTGAGCTTCTCCAACTTCAGTCCAACAAATAGGTGAACGACACTTTCGACCATAAAGTGCTTCGAATGGTGCGGCCTTAATGCTAGCGTGATAGCTATTGTTATATGAGAACTCGACCAATGGCAAATGGTTAACCCAACCCTTTCCAAAGTTGATTGCACAAGCACGCAGCATATCCTCGAGAGTTTGAATGGTCCTCTCGCTTTGCCCGTCTGTTTGTAGATGGTACGCAGTACTCATATCCAAATTAGTACCCAAAGCATTCTGAAGTGACCTCCAGAAATTGGATGCGAATCTCGGGTCGCGATCACAAATGATTGAAACAGGTATTTCATGTCTCGTGACCACCTCCTTTAGGTACAATCTTGCAAGTTTATCCAAAGGATCGGTCTCTCTCATCGGTGTGAAGATCGCAGACTTAGTGAGCCGGTCAACGATCACCCAAATTGTGTTATAGCCTTGAGACGTCTTGGGAAGCTTCGTGACAAAATCCATAGTGATGTTGTCCCACTTCCATTCGGGTATCTTGGGTTGTACCAACAATCCTGATGGCCTTTGATGTTCGGCCTTGACCTTTGCACAGGTCAAACACTTGTTAACATAAGTGGCTATGTCGGCTTTCATGTTGGGCCACCAATATAACTTCTTCATGTCTTGGTACATTTTGTCGGAACCTGGATGAATAGAGTATTTTGATTTGTGGGATTCGTGCATGATACACAGTCCAGCAAAAATCGCCATCAACAAGGAATCCGCAACCTTCCTCCATTGAGGCACATGTTCCATCCCCCCGCACGTGGTTCCAACTTTTGTCTCTAATGCATCTGAAATGTTTAGCATTTTCAATCAACATTCCCCCAACGTCTTCACTCTTAATGTTCTCTGGTTTTCGCGCTTCGGTCTGAGCATTTAAGATCTGTTTGGGAAGATCCAAGCTAATAATCATAACCAAGGCTCGAACTCTTAATGGTGGTTCTCGTTCTTTCCTGCTCAAAGCATCAGCAACGACATTTTCTTTCCCCGGGTGATAACTTGTTCACTTGATCAAAATACAAAGATTTTCAGCCCATGACAGATAACAAAATGAAATGCGACCAAATCTTTAATACAAGACATCCAAATCAAAACCACCAATGTATCCATCGCACCTCGTGCTTATTGATCCCCTGAAAAACATTGCTTTAAAACGTTAACAATAATGTTGGTGAATTCATAGGTTTGATAAATCATATATTGTATGACCACAAGATCTCCCAAGTGTATGATAATGCAACAGATGCAGATATCATATAAATGTAATTACGTTGCTCTAAGCTCATGACACTGAAGCTTGACGTATGTGAGTACCAAATTAATGGCCTCCATTGCCCGTGGTGATGTTCTAACCCGCAACATCCTATATTCGACATGGTATACGTTCGTTGTTCGGTGATAGCTAATCACCCGAACGGGGTTGTCAAAACCCAATAGATCTATTCATAACATTCGCGCTCACAGTCCAGTAATTGACAGTTCATGATAGTGGGCTCAGATTGGGTTATCGCTACTTAGGCAACACGTAATCATAATATAAAACTTAACCACTTGTGTCCAATTATAAAGCATTTCATGTTTTTCACTGATTCGTAGTTTTACACACGTATAAAATAATATACTTATAGAGAAATTAAGGAAATCCCCAAGTATCCCTTGGACAATTCCACTCACAAAGATATATATATAGAATACGTATATTAAACCGGGCAAGTATGATCACCCGGGTGCGTTTCCTCCCTACCCCATGACTCTGCAATGGAAACCCTTTTAAGTGTGGATCCTGATTTGAAAATGAAAAGAGATATTTTTGATTTAATTATACTACTAAAATTAAAGGCACAATTAAACAACTAATTAACAAATTAAACTAATTACGAAAGTAAATAAAATGCGACATTTAAGAAAACAAATGCAATTTAAATCTTAAAAATGTAAACTAAATTCCTAAACCTAAATTAATGCTAAAGAAAATTTTAGGAAAAAGAAAAATATTTTTTTTAAAGGTTTTTCGGATTTTTTATGAATTAAATACTATTTAATCTAAATTAAATTCTAAAAATAGAAATTAAATTGATAAAAAATTAAGAAAAATACTTTTTAAGCTAGTTTAATCCTAAATTACTTAAAAATATGAGAAAAACATTTTTATTACTTATTTTCTATTTAAAAGTTTAAAATTAAAAAAAAATACTAAAGGTTTTGAAAATTAAATGTTTTAAAACTAAATTTGAAAATTAATTTTTTAGAAATATAAAACTTAAACTAAAAATTCTATAAAAATACTTTTTATAAAGAGAAAAATTGCAGAAAATTAATTTTATTAAAATCCCTACTTTTGAACTATTTATTAAAAACTAATTTAACTAATTAAACTAAAAAAACTTAATTTATTATTTATAAAAAACTACTTTTATAAAACTTAAACTAAATCTTACCAAACACATGGGCCGAAAGTGCCATAACAGAAAGTTAAGGGTAGGCGGTGTAAATTTAGATTTTATACTAAAAACACAAAGTTTGAACTTATGGCAGAATTAGTCCCTTAACCTAAGGATTTAACTAGACTAACAATTAACTAACAAGGACTTACTACGAAAATTAAAAGGACTAACAGAGTAACTAACAAGGACTAACAGTGTAACTTTAAACTAACAGAAACTATTAAAATGGACAAAACAGGCCCCTGAAGCAACTAGCAATTAACAACCAGCATCCTTTTTTAATCAAAAACAGCTTATTAACTAGCTTTTTAGGAACAACTTTTATAAACCTTAATATCTAACTTATTTGTAATAAGCTGGTTAAGCTTATCAGCTGATAAGCTTCTAAAGCTTAGTATTCCATCTCTTAAACTACATAAGCAAGGCAAACTAAAAGCACTTAACAGATTTTGACTACTTAATAAAACCTACTCAATCAAGCTCTTAGCAAATCAACACAGCTTATTTAACTCTTAATAAAACTTAACAGCTTATTGAAAGAAAGAAACAGAACAAATGTAAACTTAAATAAGGTGTACCTTGGATTCAGCAAGAACAAGAAAGCATTAACAGCTTATTCTGAGCTTATGGCTTATTCACATAAGCTCATATAACGGAATCGACAACATTAAACTATTACAAAAATAAAACTAAACAAAACACTAAAAATTACTCCCTTCGTGTGCTGGAATGAGGGGTATTTATACCCGAAGCTTCATCTTCTCGATCCTTCTTCTCGCTTCAATCTTGGCCATTCATCCCTTCTCTCTCCTTGCAAGCCGTAGGATTAAATGTGTATACACCCGGATCATTGACGTGGCAAGTGTGTGTTAGTTTTATGAGTGTATACTCACTCCCACGTTATATCCACCAATCACAATCACTAAAAAGGTTTACTAGGGTTGGGTTAGGGTTTGATTGATAGTGATGGATGGGTTAAGGGATGTGAGGGGATAATTAACCCCATGGTTAATTGGTATAGGGTGAAGATTGGTTGAGTTAGGGTTCGGGTAGGTGTGAGTGTGTTCTTGAGTGTGTGTGTGAGTTAAATCCGAATTGGGGTAAAATGGTGAACAGTAATTGATAATGAGTTATAACTTTGACCGGGTAAGTCGGGTTAAGGGTCGGGTAATTGGGTTAGGGGTTTGGTTGTGATTGGCTAAAAGATGGTCCATGGGTAGTTTGACCCGGCCATTTGACCCGCGACTTTTGGTACTATAGGGAAATTGCATTTCTGGCCCTTGTGTTTGGCAAGCACTCATTTAGGCTTGATATTATAACTTCCATAAATTGCAAATTTTCTGCCCCTTGTGTTTGAAAGCTTAATAAACCCTTTCACCAATTGCCCAAAAACAGCCCTTGAACTTTAATGGAGTTTGTTTTGGTTGACGTGGTTAGCTGCAGTTGACTGTAGTAGGCTGAGGATGATCTCTGGCTTTCGCTTTGATTCTTTAGCTTATTGCATCAATCATCCGTTCTCGTGTTCGTTTTTTTATTGATTTCTTGTGATATTTGAACATATCTATTACTGCACACATAATACTCAGATACAAGCAATTTTTTGATTTTTGATCGTTTTGGGTTTATTTGGGATTTTTTAAGCATAATATAGATATGTGTATTCTACAACTTATCAAATTCCCCAAATAACGATTGTGTGGGTCCTCGCGCATTTATCACATGCTTATAACCAATTACCTCGAAAATTCCCAAACTAACTTTGAAAAAGTAGCAAAGTGTTTTGTTTAAGAAGATCACAAGTTATAAAACACCCGACTCCCATTTTAAGATTTTTCTCTTTTTTGATTTTCTTGTTTATTAACTATAACTATTATTTATTTGTTTGGAACTATTGCAATGTTTTCATTTACACATTGTTAACTTTAGGATCATAGAACAAAAAGCAATTAGTGTATAAAGATAAATTCATCATCCCGATTTTAACTTTTCCCTGCCAGCATAAAAAACATGATCATCGCTAAATACAAGTCATGACACTAACAATACTCATAAATACTAATTGTGTACTTACTTTTCTCCCGCAAACTCCTACTTTTGCTATCTCAGGATGTTATACTTAAGTCATATGATCCGAAGGCTCTTTAAGATTTTGTTCGATAATATCTTATTACTCCAAAAATAAAGCGTTGATGGTAAAGAAAGCAATATTTGCTCTTAGCCCTTTTCAAAAGATCAAAGCAATCACAAGAATAAAGTTCCAACGTTCGAGGCGACCAAATTTTGGCTTTTTATTAGGCTAACTTAAGCAAGGGCACCATTCATGGTCATATACCTCCTATAGGCTCTTCTAGGCACAAAATAGACAAATTTATGCAACATTATCTATTCCTCAGTCCTTTTGTAGGCTACAACATCGGCCTCGCCTCCGACCAAGATGCGCAAACTATTTCGACTTCGGATTATATAAGTAAAATCCGGTGCCTTTTATCTCGAGCACACATCGATAGCGAGTCGACAAGAGGTTATTTCTACTTATTATGACACCGGACTCTTACTTATGAATACTTCCACATCGGCACGCCTCGACAGATGTAGTAATCTGGCAGAGATAATTATTTATTCATATTTATTGTATTTTTAAGCAAATTAAGTATTCTGATGTGTACTCATCTATTCACAAAGGAAACTAAAGGAAATTTATTAGCTAATTATTACCAAGAAACAATACAACTTGTTTATTAAAACATTTATATATAGAGGTGTACATGCTCATGGAGAAAAAAGCCACAAGTTAATACATATGAGATGAAAAGAATGAAAAACAACTATTTACGTTTAATACCATGGACTTATAAAATAAAATACTATCATTTTTGTTCTTACAAAAGAATTTGCAATATATTAGGCATGGATTAAATCCACTTGGAATATTTAATATTCTACTTGAGATTAGCTCAAGTCCTTCATTTACTAACGATTTCAAAGGTTAGCATGTTTTAAAGTCTATATGAGACGAGCATAAACTATATCATCATTAATTTGTTAAGGGAAAAAGCTAGAACTCAAACATTTCATTCGGGTCAACAAAAAATGACATTCTTATTCTTTACCAGCTGGAAAACTACATTTTGTCTTATTATTTTTTATTTTATTTTATTTTTTATTTTTTTTTATTTTTATTTTTATTTTTTTTTATTTTTTTTTTTTTATGATTAAAAATTTAAAATTTTTACTATTTTTGTGGGAGTAACGGTACGTGAGAAACAACAATAAGCAAGCAATCAAATCGATTGATTCTACCTCCCAAATAAAATGAAACATTGTCTCATTGTTTAAAGTCGGGGTCCTACGAAAATCTAAAGCCGTTTATTTAAGTAGACAAAGATATGTTTAAAAGTAGGGTTCTTACGAATCTAAGCGTTTGTAGGGCCAACGGTTAGGGGACTAGGCTATCACCCGGATTGACCCGGGTTCAAATCTCGGCAAACGCACTCAAGGATTCTATCGTTTGATTGTTGCTTGCTTATTGTGTTTCTCACGTACCCGGTTCTCCCACAAAAATAGTAAAAATTTTAAATTTTTAATCAAAAAAAAAATAAAATAAAATAATAATAATAATAATAATAATAATAATAATAAAAAAAAATAATAAGACAAAAATGTAGGTTTTCCGCTGGTAAGAATAAGAAGTAATTTTTGACCCGATTGAATGTGTTGAGTTCTAGCTTTTTCCCTTAACAATTAATGATGATAGGTTTATGCTCAGTCTCATATAGACTTAAAACATGCTAGACTTGAATCGTTAGTAAATGGAAGGACTTGTTGCTATCTCAAGTAGATTTTAAATATGCCTAGTTGGTGATTTTATAAGGCTAGTATTTGCAAATTTTTTTGTGTAGAACAAGAAATTGATAGTGTTATTTATAAGTATGGTATTTAAAACGTCAGAATGTTGGTTTTCTTTAAAGTCATATGTATTATTGTGGCTTTTTTCTCCATTAGGCATGTTTCACCTCTATTATAAATGTTTAATAAATAGAGTTGTATTGTTTTTTGGTTAATAATTAGATAATAGGATGTTTCCTTTTGTTACTTTGTGATTAGATGAGTACACATCAGGAAGTACTTAATTTGGCTTAAAAATACAAAAATATAAATAATAAGTATCTCTGCCAGATTTAAGATCATGTGTCGGAGGCGTGGCCAGATGTTGGGTTTTCATAATAAGGTTATGGTACGGTGTCATAATAAGTAGAATAACCTCTTGTCGACACGCTTATCGATGTGGCTTAGAGATAAAAGGCACAGGTTTTTACTTATATAATCCGATGTCGAAATTATGTTTGCAGCATCTTGTCGGAGGCGTGGCGATGTTCTGTAGCCTACTAAAGGACTGAGGAATAATTTATGTTGATTAATTTTTGTTCTTATTTTGTGCCTTAAAGAGCCTAAGGGTATATGACATGAATGGTACCTTGCTTAAGTAGCTTAATAAAAAGGCCAAATTTTGTGTTCGCCTCCGATGTAGAGCTCTGGGTGATCGCGCATAATTGATTGGCATTGATCTTTTGAAAAGGGGCCTAAGAGCTAATTATTACGTTCTTACCATCACGCTTTTTTTTTGGAAGTAATAAGATTCGAAACAAAAAGTTCTTTTGTGTAAGTGAGTACTTGTTCGAGGGTGTTATGATTTATGAGTGAGAAGATATCTCAATCTGGAGATACGCTCAGTATCAGTAGGATTGCGGGAGGAAAAGTAAGTACACATTTCAGGATTGATGAGTTAGGTTGTTAGTGTCTAAGTGGATAGAGAGTGATTTGCGATGATGTGTCTTGTGTTATAGAGCTTGGCATGGGAAAAGTGAAAAAAATCTGGGGATGTGAAGTTATCTTTTAGACACTTAATGTGCTTTTTGTTCTATGATCCTAAAAGTATACTCAATGTGGTAATGAATAGAGATACTGACATTAGCGCACCCTCGCCGTATGTGTCGCTACAAATAGTGACTATAAATAATATTATAGTTAAAGTATTTAGTCACGAGAGAATCAGAAAAAGTGAAGAAAAAGAGATAAGGATCTTTAGAAAATGGGATATTAATGTCGAAGGTGTTCTTTATACTTGTGATCTCTTAACACAAAACTCTTTGCTACTTTTCAATAGGTTTAGTTTGGGGAAAATTTTCGAGGGTGTATTTTTGTCGATGGTTATAAGGCATAGTGTTATGCGTGATGAGGACACACAATCAGTTTTAGTTTGTGGGAATTTTGATAAGGTGAGAACTCACATATCTTATATAGTGCTTAAAATAAACCAAATAACCAAAACGGATCCAAATGGCAAAAATGTGCTTGTATCTGAGTTAGTTTTTTATGTGTGCAGGTATGGATATTACTGTACAATTATCAACAAGAATCAGTTAAAAAACGAACACGAGAACGGTATGAGTGATCAAGTAGCTTAAAGAAATCAAGCCAAAGCCAGAGAGATCCTGCCTCAGCTTCTACATTAGGTCAACTGCAGCTAGCCACAGTCAACCAAAACCAAAACTCATTAAAGTTCAAGGGTGTTTTTGGCAATTGGTGAAAGTTGTTTATTGTGCTTGCCAAACACAAGGGCTGAATATGCAATTTATGGAAGTTATAATATTAAGCTAAAAGTGATTGCCAAAACACTAAGGGCGGGAATGTAATTTCCCCAAAGATATACAAAAGTCGCGGGTCTTGACACGGGTCAAATAAACCCGTGATCCATCTCCTCGTCCAATCCACAGCCAAACCCCTAACCCATTTAACACGACCTTTACCCGACTTACCCGATTAAGTTATAACTCATTATCAATATACTGTTTCAACAATTTTACCACAATTCGGAATTTATCTCAAAACACACGCAAGAAACAACCAATTCACACCTACCCGCACCTAACCTCAACCATTCTTCACCCTATACCAAATTTCCATCGGGAGTTAATTATTTTTGTTTTTTTCCCACATCACATCATTTAACCCATCCTTTATCACTTTCAATTCAAAACCCTAAACCCCAACCCTAGTAAACCTTTTGAGGATTGTGATCTGGTGGACTTATACACGTTGGGATGTGAGTATACACTCATAAAACTAACACACACTTGCCACGTCAATGATCCGGGTGTATACACATTTAAATCCAACGGTTGATGTGATAGATCAAGGAAAGAGAAGGGATGAATGGCCAAGATTGAAGCGAGAAGAAGGATCGAGAAGATGAAGCTAGGGGTATAAATACCCCTCATTCCAGCACACGAAGGGAGTAATTTTTAGTGTTTTGTTTAGTTTTATTTTTGTAATAGTTTAATGTTGACGATTCCGTTTGAGTAGTTGTTTTTATTTGTAATTTCAGTTTCATGTTATTCATTTCGATTTGTAAGAAACTTATTTCAGTTTTAATAAAAGTTATATTTCATATAAATTTGTGTTTGATATAATTCTTTTTCTGTCAAAAGTGTTTGTGTTTGTTATTGATAATTCGATCAAGGCTTGATTCTTCTTGGAATTGGATGGCAGCTGAACGATAGTTTCTAATAGTGTTCAAGAGGGTTTGTTGCTGTTGGTCAGCAGTAGGTAGATTTTTAGGTTGTTGGGGTTTGATTTAGGGCTTATGTGATTAAGCCATAAGCCACACAGCTTTTGTTTTTTTTGGCTTTTTTTTTTCTTGTTCATGCTAGAAAGCAAGGTACATTAGTCTTGTATTACATTGTCTTGTATATGTTGCTTAATAAGCTGTTTAGATTTGCTATAGTTTGATAAGTAGATTTTGTTAAATAGTAATCTGTCAAGAGCTTAAGATTGCTATGTTTATTTAGTTAGAGAGTAGATAAGCTGTTGGAATAGCTTTTAGTTGAATAAGCACATTTTATTAAGTATTAAATTTCTGTCAAGTTCTTTGAATTTGCTTTGTTTAGGTAGAATACTAAGCTACTAAGAGCTTATAAGCTGATAAGCTCATTCAGCTTAATTTAAATAAGTTAGTAGTTAGTTCTTTTTATAAAAGTTTTCTTAAAAAGCTAATAAGCTGTTTAAGGGATGCTGTTGGTTAAAAGTTAAAAGCTGTAGGGGCCTGTCTTGCATATTTAATAGTTTCTGTTAGTCTAAAATTTACACAGTTAGTCCTTGCTAATTGTTCAGTTAGTCCTTCGTTAGTAGCATAGTTAGTCCTTAGTTAGTTTAAAAGTTAGTCTAGTTAGTCCTAGGTTAAAGGACTATTTCTGTCATTTAGTAAAACTGTGTGTTTTTATTATAAAATCTAAATTACCCCGCCTACCTTTTATCTTATCTGTTTGTCACTTTCGGCCCATGTGTTTGATAAATTTAGTTTAAGTTTAATATAATTAGTTTTAATAAATAATAAATTAGGTTTTTAGTTTAATTAGTTAAATTAGTTAATAATTATTAGTTTAAAATTAGGGCTTTTTATAAAATCTATTTTCTGCACTTTTTCTTTTTATAAAAAAAATATTTTTAATTTTCCTAAAAATTTTCTTTAGCATTAATTTAGGTTTAGGAATCTAGTTTACATTTTTAAGATTTAAATTGCATTTTTGTTTTTTTTTTGTTGATTTTCTTAAATGTCGGCATTTTATTTTCGAAATTAGTTTATTTGATATTTAGTTGTTTAATTGTCCTTTGAATTTTAGTAGTATATTAAATCAAAAAATATCTTTTTCCTATTCAAATCAGGATTCCAAAACTTAAACAGGGTTTTCCATTGCACGAGTCATGGGAAAACGCCCCGGGTGATCAGCTTGCCGGTTTTTAATATACGTTATATATATATTAATAATTTCTTTGTCGAGTGTGGATTTGTCCAAGGGACCATACTTCACATAATCTTATAAACCCTAACCAAAATTCTATACACGATACTTGGGTTTTTCCTAAAATTTCTCTATAAGTATATTATTTTTATGTATGCTAAAACTGCGCGATATCATAAGTTCGGGTGGTGACGCGTTGGGCTTGGTGGAAGGCCTTATAAAGCAGGCCAAAGGAGGAGATGTGTGGGTCCTTACTTTGACTTGGGCAGCTTTCAAAGAGCTGTTCTTTCTTTAGTTTTTCCCTCGAGCCGAACAAGAGCGCTTGAAGAGAGAGTACCATTCCATCCGCCAAAGGGCGAGTGAAAATAGTACTGAGTACATGCAGCGTTTCCTCCGCCTAGCTGGTTTTCTTGGACAGGCTGCTGGTACTGCAGAAGAGCAGGCGAAGAACTTTCGTTGGGGTCTTCATAAGTCAATCCTTGACCATGTCATGTGTATACAGTTTACAGACGTTGCTCAGGTTGCGGATGCTGCACGCAACTTAGAGATCCTTCGTGACCGGGATGACTATGATAGGTCCGAACGTTCAGACAAGAGGTAAACTTTCTGTAATCAAGTTTTGCGACCTTATTCTATGTTTTACCTCCCTATCCTTATAATATGTACCATTCAACTATTCTCCAGGCATAAGAGTGGAGACCGATATCAGTCGGCCACTCAGCAGAATAATTACCGGGGTCATGATCAGAAAAAAATGTCGTCAAGGGTTGACAGGCAGGCCGGTCGGTGAGTAAAACTACCCATAACAAACAAATACTCGTGACAACAACAGGTCAAATCTTAATCGTTATCGTCTTTATCTGTTATATGATATGAATCTAACATCACGTCATGGTAACAGGAATTCTGGTGCTGGACGCGACCAAAGGAACAGAGGTCAGCAATCCCACCGATCTACCAACTCGGGTTCCCAGCAGTCCAGGGTACCCTCTGAGGGTTATACTCACCCTGTTTGCACCACATGTGGACGTAGACACCCAGGAGAGTGTCGTCGTGCTGCTGGTACTTGTTTCAAATGCGGCCAGGCTGGTCATCTTCAGCGGGACTGCAAGAAGAACACTGGTGCTAGTTCGTCTGGTCATGCTGACAAGAAGCCAGACGCATCAGGCCGTGTCTTTGCACTTACTCAGGATCAGGCCGCCAATACTTCAGGTACCATCACTGGTGCATTATTTATATTCGGACGTGCAGTGTTTGTTTTATTTGATACGGGTGCGACACATTCTGTGATATCTACCAAGTTTGCTTCATGTTTTACTATGACACCTATATTACTTGATCATGTATTATGTATATCCACGCCCATGTAAAGTCTCGCACGTATTACCCTTGTTTTAGAGATCTTCCTCTACAGTTGATGACAAGATTCAGTTCTGTTAATGCATTTCCCTTGGATTGTGTGAATATGACATAATTGGGTATGACTGGTTAGCAGCACACGTGTACGATTTGTCTGTCATTCCCTGTCGTGTTTATTAGGCGATATTCTTATCCTGAATTTATTCTATCATGGATCTTTACCGGGGGGTAAAACCTTAGAAGATCATTTCGCTTTAAAAGAACGTCCCTTACGAGCGCTTGGTTGTGAAGGTTTTCTGGCTACCATTCATGAACGACTCTCTAAGTTTCTTACTATTCAGGATAAGCGATTATTTTTTCGATTTCAGGACGTTTAATTTCCGGAAAGATAATTCCAGGATTACCTCCTATTCGCTGATGTTGAGAATAAACATTGAGCTTATTCCCGGAGCTGAAGCCTATCTCAAAAGCTCCTTTCGCTAGGCACCGATTGAGTTATAAAGTGTTCGAAGGATCAGTTACAGGAGTCTGTTGGAGCGTGGTTTTTTTCGCCCGAGTGTATCGCATGGGGTGCACCGGTTCTGTTTGTCCAAGTAGGAAGTGACGGTATGCAAGGAGTGTATGTATCGACTTCCGTGAATTTGATAAAGATAAACAATTCGTAATCGTTATCCCCTTGCCACACGTATCGATCGATTTTTTTGACAGCGTCAGGGCGCTTAAAGTTTTCCAAGATTGATTTTAGATATGTTACCATCAGTTGCTGACGTGAAAGAGCAGGGACATTTCCAAGACTGCTGTTTCGCCTCGTTCTGGTCTTTTTAGAATTCATGGTTATGCCATTTTGTCTCTCTGATTGCGCCAGCTCTTGTATTTATGGAACTTGATGACGAGTTTTTTCATGAGTTCTTGGACAAGTTCGTCATTGTGTTCAATGATCCGATATTATGGTCTTCTCTAAGTCTTAGAGGAAACACGAGGGCTTTCCGCACTGTTCTACAGATTTTACGACAGGAGAAATTATATGCCAAGTTTTCAAAGTGCGAATTTTGGTTGAGTAAGGTGGCATTTCTGGGTCACATTGTTTCAGTCAGTCAGGAATTTACTATGGATCGGCGAAGGTTAAGGCTATCACAAAATGGCCAAGACCGACGTCTGTGACCGAAGTACGGAGTTTTCTTGGATTAGCAGGTTATTACGCAAATTCGTAGAGGGTTTCTCACGATTTAGCCTTACCCTTTACCAAGCTTATGCGAAAAAAGGTATGTAGTTTGTATTGGAATGAAGAGCGAGAAAAGAGCTTTGAAGAGCTTAAGCAACGTTTGGTTTCCTCGCCTATTCTTACTCTTCCATCTGGTACAGGTGGATTCCAGATTTACAGTGATGCTTCTAAGAAGGGTCTTGGGTGTGTACTCATGCAGCATGGGAAAGTGATTGCCTATGCTCTCGAAACTAAAGGCCCTATGAGGTTGAAAAAACTTTCCTACTTATGAATCTGGAATTAGCAGACGTTGTCTTCGCTCTCAAATATTTAGAGGACACTATCTTTATGGCGAGAGTCATGTGATATTTTTACGATCATCAAGGAGTCTCAATATTATTTTCACTCAGCTGAGAATTAAATATGAGGACAGAGACGTGGTTGGAGATACTAAAGGATTTGACACCAACATTCAGTACATCCAGGTAAAGGAATGTAGTGGCTGATGCTTTGAGTAGGAAGTCGGGAATTGATAGCTGGCATCAAGGTGGAAGAAGAGATTATTTGTGACCTTGAGCGTTTGGATATCGAGTTATGTGTTCGTGGACAGAATGGTTTACTGGGCCTATGTATGGAGGGTTGTGCCTAACCTATTCTCAGATTAAGGAGATCCAAAAGGTATGACGGTGAAAATCTTGGGCATTATTCAGATATGATAAGCAGACAGAGTTTCGTTGTTGATGACGATGGCATTTATGGCAGTGGTACTAAATTATTGCGTACCAGAGGATCCGTAAAATTCGAGAAGCCTTGTGACTGAGGCCCATAGTTATTCTATTTTCAATCCATCCAGGTTCGACGAAGATGTACCACGATCTAAAGCAAACACTTTTTGGTGAGAGTGGTATGGTAAGCGCGATGTGGCTACGTTTGTGTTCAAAAGTGTTTAAATGTCAAGCAGGTTAAGACTGAACACCAACATGCAAGTGGGTTATTGAAGTTGAGATTCCTGTTGGAGTGTTGGGACGAGCAATATCCATGGATTTTGTTTACCGTGTTTCTCCAAGGACTCAGAGGAGCACGATGCTATCTGGCGTTGTTTTGTAGATCGACTTGTTAATCTGGCACATTTTATTACTTTCCGTTAAGGATTTACCCGTTAGTTTAATGGCAGAAATGTTCCAACAAGAATATTGTTCGATTACACGGTACTCGTTAGCGATCGTATAGATAGGGCATCACGTTTCACGTATCGTTTCTGGAAAGTTTACAGAATGCTTGGGGAACCAGGGCTCAAGGTTTAGTTACAGCTTTTAAGCCTGAGACCGACGGACAGTCGGAGCGTTACGATTCAAACATTAGAGGATTATGTTCACGTTTCATGTGTTTAGAATAGGCAGGAAATTGTAGATGACTAATATATATGGTCTAGTGGAGTTTGCCCTTACCAATAACAGTTGGATTGCGCAGCATTAAATGGTCTTTCGAGATGTTGTATGTAGGATAATGCGTGCTCCGTGTTGTTGGATCAGGTCGGTGAACGTATTCTTTTGAGGGTCGGAGATGATTGGGTGACTAATGAAATAAGGTCGTCGTAGCAGGGAAAGCTTAAGAAGATCAGATTTATCATCAGAAGAGTTACGCCTGACCAGGACATCGCAGATGGTTAGAGTTCCAGCCGGGTGGAACATGTTTTCTTGAACAGTATCACCTACGGTGAGGTCAGCATTTTGTATCAAAGGGCAAGATCTTAGTCCTCGTTTTATAGGTCCGTTTGAGATTCTTGACTCGCTTTGGTGTGGTTTCCTATTGTTTTGGGTTACTCGTCAGCTATCTACATGTTCACAATGTGTTTCATGTAATCATTACTTCAGAGGTATACAAGTATCATCCTCTTCACGTTGGGGTTTCTCGTATCCAATTCGATCTGATCCGTGTGGATTTATTCTTAATACGGAAGAGCTGAGTCTTTCATAGACCGTCAAGACAGAGTCTGAGGAACAAGACGATCCTTTTGTCAAAATTCTTTGGAGGATATCATCCCGAGCGGAGGAAAAGCCATTGGGAGATCCGAGGAGTCTATACGACTTCTTATCCTATTTTCTCTCCACTGAATGGTATGTTCTTTTAGCTCGTATCATGTTTCTAATTCGAGACGAATTTTTTTTTTAGGAGGGGGAAGAGTTGTAAAACCTTAATAATCAATAGGGTAAAATGACCCAAATGACCTTAATGAAGAAAAATGCATAAAAGCTTAAATAAATCATTTTTATGCTATAAATATGAAATGCAACACGTAACATTATGTGAAATTTATGTAAGATAAAATACATTTTGTTTAACAGATTAATAAATACTTACGTATATATATTATGTATGCCGAATTTATATAATAGTTATATATACATTATAATTAATAAGTAAATTAAATAAGTAAAGATAATAGCAAAATAAACTTGATAATCTATAAAATCTGATTTATACTTTTTTTAAAACATCAAAAATCGGCACTTTTATAGAATATAGGTCTCCTATATTTATCTTAACCTTTATTTTGCAAAACCCTAAAAGAAAAAAAAATAGGTCACGGCTCATAAAAAAATCAAAGAGGTGGCATCCAAAATTCTCTCCAGGCCTAGAACGATTTTCTAAGGTATATTGAAGGTCAAGGATAGTGGTAAAAATAGTGAGAAAGATTGTGGAGGCTTGGTTTGATTTCGGGTATTGGTTTTGTTCGATTATCTCCACCGAATTTTATAAATCCATAGAATCATCAATAATTATCAAAGGTAATTTTATGACTTATTTTTCATCATTATAATTTCTTGTATAAACACAAGAAAATAGCCATTGCATGTAATTAGATCATACGGATGAATATTGTTCGAAACCCTATTTTTGGTTTAATATATGTAATCGGTTATAAAAATAATTTTGTTAAAATTGATTTTATAATTCTATAAAGTAGCATATATCATGTAGATCTTAGATAAATTGTTGGTTAAATTTTTAGAGGACTCGAAATAATTATTTGGGATTTAAGGGTTTTGCGTTTTGCGAAATAAAGAGGAAAAGGAAGAAATAATTGAGAAACGACATTAGGGTTGGATTTTTTATATTTTTCCCAGGTCCAATACATGCTAATGAATGTATAAAAATTGTGTAATTATTGGGGAAAATGTTAATTAGGGTTTTGTGCACTTATTTGTTACCCGATTTGAGTTTTAAAAGTATAAGGGGGTGTTTTGTAATTTCTAAAACTTTGGGGTCTGATTTACGAATGTTATTATATTTGTTATGATCTGATAAAAATAAGTTGGGGGGTAGAAAATGTCATTTTGATATTATTTATGTAAACCTTACTATTTATAGAAACCTGCTATTTATAGAAACATGCTAATTTACTGGATAACTTACTATATGTAGGAAAAAACTGCTATTTTTTGGAAAGTTCTTTTTTAGAAAGTCTAATTTGTGGAAAGTTTATTATGGAAACTTATTAAATCAGGAAGTTATCAATTATGGAAAGTTAATTAAGGAAAGTCTATTTTTGGAAAACTTACTATAATTAGGAAGCTGTTATTTTTGGAAAGTACCCACTATAACCAAGAATACTAATCCATAAAATATACTAATCATGGTATTAGATAATCATGGATAAGTCAACTAATCAAGGAATCATGCTAATTATAGAAAGTTACTAAAAATAGAAAGTTACTAAAAATAGAAAGTTACAAAAAAATGGAAAGTAACTTAATCATGAACAAGTAACTTTTATATGTACTTTTTCTGTAGATCGCATTTAAGCAGGAAGGGTGTTAGCTTACACCTTCTGATCATCTCTTTCGTTAATGTGGAATAGTTACGGATAATATTCCGCTACATTTCAGTAAGGACATTCTTTCTTTTCATGATTCATCCCCAGGAGATGTTATGCTTCTCATTTTTATGACTTTTGCCATGATCCCTTACACGTTGATTTCATGACTTAGTCTTTGACCTGAGCTATATATATCCTATGCTTGACCAATGATTTTACATGAATTACCACCTAGTCATGGAGGTACATGACCGTGACACATGAGGGCACCTGATATTTGTCACGACTCTTTCGAGTTTGGAGTGATTTCACGCCGGCGTCCCTTTCATGTTACTACGTTAAAATTCATGATTTGGCATTATTATTCAGGGGCGTCTATGGGGTGCATCCTAGTTTACATGTTTACACGTTTCATGGCTGATTGGTTGGTGTTGTGCTTACATCCATCAACATTGGAGCTGATCCTTCCACCCATATTATTATAAGAGGTCACCCCTCTATTACATGTTGAGGCAGCCCCTCTGTACTATATGCATGTATTCAAGACATTATTATTATGACATGTATGATTATATGAGCTTGGTATGTGCTTTATAACTACCTTTATACCTTTAAAAACGAGCTGAAATAACCAAAAACGGACTTAAAATGTCAAATATATGCTTGTTTTGCTAATTGTATTGTGCAGGAACGAATAACCAAGAAAAGGACGAAAAACAAAGCCAAAATGACAAAACCGGACTCGGAATGGAAAAGACTGTGAAAGACAAAGCCAAATCGAAGCCGAAAAGTCAATCAAGTCAAAAAGTCAACAGAAAAGTCAACTGGTCAAAGTCAAAGTCAACCCAAGTCAACCCCGAGGCCAAAGTCAAAGAAATATAAGTTTAGGGACTGAAGTTGCCAATCCCTAAACTTATTTTTATAAGAAGAAAAGAGGAAAAGAAAAGAGAAGGGCTGATTTTGCAATTTGCTCAAAGTGACAAGTGGGGGGGCAAAACTGCCAACCCCCCTAACTTGTACACCACAAGGACTAAGGGTGAAAAGAGTTATATAACTCTTGGGGACTTGTTTTGCCAAGTCCCCAAAAGTTATTACACCACAGGGACGACGGGTGTAATAAAACAAATAACCATGGAGGGCCATTTGTGCCAACTCCACAAACCTTCAATCTGTTATACCTGATAAGTGCTTAATTACACATATCTTTTACCTCTAAAAACGAGCTTAAATGACCAAAAACAGACAAAAACTGCCAAATATATGTTTGTTTTGCATTTGTATTGTGCAGAAAGTGGATATCATCAAAAAGACAGAAAACCAAGCCAAAATGACAAAACTGAGCATGGAATGGAAAAGACTGTGAAAAATCAAGGCCAAAGACCAAAAAAAGTCAAAGTCAAAGTCAAAACAGAAGAATCAGCAGTCAAACCGGAGCCGATAAACTGAAGAATACTAATTGGATGCAATCTCAACCATCTGATGGGTACGAGGGGGGTAAGCCCAAAAATAGTATGACTCATGAAGACTGTTGAAGAACCAAATGGGCCCTCAATTCAATTTCAACAGCCCATTTGTGTGCATTTGACAAAGACTGTGAAGACTTTGAAGGCCCAAACTCCATAGCCAGTTACAAGCATCTCAGAATTGTACACACAAAAACCACCTACAACCTTATTGGGACCTTTAAAAATGCCCCAATAAACATTAAAGCACTAAACCTTATGGGGACCAGACACACTCAATTGGGCCCATACATGCCCACACACCTTATTGGGACATAAATCCAACCCAGTGGGCCCATTACAAGCCCAAACACAAAACCAAAGCCAATACCTTTTTATCAAACATATTTAAATAATAAGGACCAAAAATGTAAATTTTAAAACCTTGTTTTATAATTAAAAATGAAAAAAAATAAAGAAAAGGGCCAAAAATGCCAAGTTTGAAAGTTGTTTTAAAAAGAAAAACATAGAAAAATAAAACACAAGGGCTGAAATTGAAATTTTCCAAAACCCTTTTTATTCTTTTAGTTATAAAACGCAGGGACCATTATTGCAATTAGCCAAAACTTCTTTATTTCTCTTTTTATAAAACCACAGGGACCAAAGCTGTCACTTTCCAAACTCTTGTTATAACTGAAAAAGGGCTTAAAAAGAAAATGAAAAGAGAATGAAAGATGGGGGGTGCTTTTGCACCTTCCCCAAACTTTCCTTTTAAATCCTGCAACCCACCCTGTACCTCAACCCCCTACCCGCCAAAACCCAAACCGCCCTTTCCCACGGTTTCACTCCCAAACCACCTCCCTAGTACACTCACAGCTAACCCCATACCCTTTCCCCACTTACCCTGCCCCTATAACCCTTCCCAGTTGACAATTCACACAACCCGACGATCCCCATGAATGGTGAGATGATGTAACAAGCCAATGGAAGGCTAGGATTACTTGGGAAAGTTTCTTCTCTTCACAGCAAACACAACCCAAGGCCAAGAGTAGAGTTTGGACCTCTATAAAAGAAAAGAGAGCAAGCCGAAGACACACCATTTTTTACTATGTTTTTTTTTGTGTAATTTAAATTCAGTCTTTCTTTTAAGCATTTTAATGTAATCCATCTTGTACTCTACAATTTTAGTAATATCAATTCGTATTTCAAGTTGCCTTGTACTTTGTTTTCAATTTTAAGCAAATTTTCTCAAATAAGCTCTAAATAAGCTCATTTTTAGCTTATATCCTGTTTTAGTCAATCATTTGTTTATCCTTATCATTTGCATCAAGGATTATGATTACTTGAGTGATTTTAATTTCACTTTGAAGATATAAGGAAGAATAAGCTCAATACTAGCTTATTGAGGTTTAGAGGCTTTGGAAGCCACTTAGGATCACAATTTGAGCCACTCACTCAACTAGAGTGGCTCTAGTTCTGAGACTCCATATCCTTCAGGTTCTAATTCTCAAAGATTCATTTTAGCTTAATTTTAGTCTTACCTTTGCTTATTTCTATTCAAAGTTCACTTAATTCTCTGCAATAATGATTGTTCTGGTCTTATAATTAGTTATTTTTAAGTTTAGTAGAATATAATTGAGCAAAATTACCTTTTCTAAAATTCTGTCATAGTGCTAGTAGGTTAAGCTCATAGAGAAACTAGCTTATTATTACTAATAAGCTAGGCATTTTACAGTTTAATTAGTTGTATTAAGTCAATTTTATTAGAAGTAGATATTAGGTTTAATCTGTTTTAGTTTTAAATAGATTTTAAAGTGCCAAATTGTTTTTGACAGTTTCATTAAGGTGTGTTTGGATCAGGCTGTAATTGACTTTTAAAGTCAACTTTACTTTGCCAAAGCTTTTCCTTTAGCTGAGTTAGGGCATAATACAAGTTCTTAAACAGCTTTTAGAAGTTAGGTTTTAGAATTCAAAAGTTTGGAGTTCAAAATCTTTTGCCTGCACCAGGGCATATTTCAGTCATAAGAGTTTTAGATTTTAGGATGTTAAAAGCAATTTAGAGTTCAAGGTTGTTAAGTGCTCACTTAGGATCATTTAGTTAACTGTTAGATCTAAAACTTTAGCTTGCATTTCAGTTCTATACCAATTGCATCAGCAACCAAATAGACCAGCAACATCTATAGCAGCACTTTGATTCCTAGCTTAGTTTCTTTATTGAATTTTCATTATTAGTTAGAATTTTGCAAAAGCTTTTATCTAGGTTAACTCAAAGTCAATTGCTCAGCTTATACTCAAAAATTCAGTCTTTAAGGTTCAGTAATAAGCCTGTTAGCTTATTAGAAAAAAGGCTCAAAAAACAGTTTCATTTAGACTTTGCTCTTTTTAATCTTCATTTTCTTTCTAAATTTGTTCAACATAGGGTGATTTTAGTTTAAAAGCCTCTAGTACACATCTTAGGCATTAATAAGCAACTTTTAGTTTCAGTTTTCATCAAGTAAAGAGCTCACAATAAGCCAAAATCTAAAAAGCTTAAAAAAACAAGCACTTTCTGTGACAGCAACTTAATTGCTTATTTTCTAGCTTATTCCTTCGTTAAAAGTCCAAGTTGCTTTCATTAAAGTTGTTAGAAATAAGCCCTTCTATAACTTTGTAGTTTTAAGTTTTAGCTGAATCTCATTTTTTAATAAGCCAAAAATAAGCAATAAGCTAGGGTCTGTTTAGTACTTTTTCTATAGTTAAGGGGTAGTCGTTTACACTGCAGTGTAAATTTTCCCAAGTTAGCCCGCCTACCCTATATTTTCATTTCTTGCACTTTCTACCCTGTCTTTCTTAGTTAAATAAAAAAGTTAATATTTTTGTTTTTAGTTTTATTAATTAGGGTTTATAATTTTAATTGAATAAATTAGGGTTCAATTAGCCACTTGATATTGGGGCTTTTCATTCCATTAAATTTCTGACTATTTTAGTATCTTAAATCCATTTGTCTATTTTTTTCTATTTAAAGTTTGTATTTTATGGAATTAAAATAGATTGTAGTTAATTACTTTTTCTTATAAAAATCATAAAAAATAGAAAATAGTTGAAAAATTAAATTCTTTTTGATTTAATTTCATTTTAAATCTAGTATTTTTGAAAAAATAAAAAGAAAAATTTTTTAGTGTTAATTTTTAGAAAAGTTTATTTTTTGTTTTAATTCATTAAATCTTAGAAAAATCATAAAAAATTCAAAAATTATTAAAAAAATATTTTTCTTTTTTATAAAATTTTCTTTTGTCATTTAGTGTTAGGAAAATAATATAAACATTTAGTATAGGTTTTATTTTTATAAAATTCAGTCTTAGAACGTTTTAACCGAGTGCGTTTTTTACCGTTTCTTTTCGTTTTTTTAGCATTCAAAGACTCCGTTTTAAATTTAGTTTTTTTTTATTTTTCAAATTAAGTTTAATTTAGAATTTTAATTTTGATTTTTTAATTTAATTTAAGCATGTATTTTCTTAATTTTTAGTAGTTTGGTTCCCCGTTAACCTGTTTCTGTTCCGTATTTTAGTATAGATTTAATTTTAGGGATTTCCCTATATCTAATTTTGTTTTTTCCCGTAGTTTTAAGGATCTCCAATTTCCTATATCTGTTACCGTTAGATTAAATTAGGTTTTATTTAATTAATTTTAGTTGTATCAGTGATTCCATTTATCTAAATTTTCTCATCATTCAATTTCTCATCACCAGGATTACCTTCATATTTGCAGCCTCGTTTGGACTTACGCCCGGGGAATATCTCTTCCGGAATCTTTTTATCATTGATTCTATCTTGTGTATTTTATCCTTTTGTGGAATTTAACCTTTTGCCTTGGTCAAGGGCATTCGGTTAAAATCTGTATTAGGGTTGCTATATAAGTGTGTGCTTATCCGCGAATACCCATAACCTTTTTTCCCGCGTCTTTTTCCCTCCCAAAAACACTCACGGGTTGTTTAACCCGTTTTTACCCCATGAACCTTCACCACCACCATAGATATTCATCTCCCCTCCTCCATACTTTCCCTGCAACTAAAGTGCCATATTGGCATCCCCACTCCCAAGACCTTGTTCGACGGCCAGGATGGATTTTTGGTGAAATTGGAAGGCTAAGATGTGTTTGCTTCTCCCCCTCTCACACAACTAACACAAAGGCTCTCTATAAAAAGCTGTAGAAGACACAAGAACAGGCAGCAAGTTTTAATTTTCAGTTTTGTAATTTTTTCGTAATTTTAAGCATTTTTCTTAAATTTATTAAGCTTTAAGCATTTGTAATCTTGTTCTTTCAGCTTGTACTTCTTCATTTGAGGAATAAAATTCAGTTTCAAAGTTTACTTGTTCTTCATTTCCAATAATAAGCCATTTTTACTTCAATAAGCTCCAATAAGCTCTTTTGAGCTTATTCTTGTTAATAAGCTCAAATTCAGCTGGAAATTTGTTAAAAGTCATTAACTTACTCACTTAAATCCATTCACAAAAAACCATACAACTCTATTTATTAAACATTTATATATAGAGGTGAAACAATCTAATAGGAGAAAAAGCCACAAGTAATACATATGAGCTTGAAAGAAATCCAACTATTCTACGTTTAATATCATGACTTTATAAATAACACTATGAGTTTTTATTGCATAATTTTGTCCTACATTAGCTTATTTCTTAAAAATTGTCATAATAGTGTAATAAGCTAGCTGAGAAACTAGCTTATTTGTCTTAATAAGCTAGGCTTTTTAGTTTTGAAATAGGTTAAATAAGTCAAAATAAGTAGGAGTAGATAAAAGGTTTTTTAAGTTTTAGCTTAAAAATGGATTTTAATCCCTCTTTGGTTTGACAGTTTTAAATAAAGGGGTGTTTGGCACAAGGCCAAAACGGGTCAAAGAGGCTTTTAGCATGGGTTATGGTTACTTGGTCAATTTAAGCACAAGTTTTAAGACACTTTTAAGCTGTTTTTAAAATATCTTTAGTTGGAAAATTGTTTTTCAAAAGTGTACAAATCTTCTTTGAAACTGTGAGAATTTTAAAGTCCCCACAAGTGCTTATTGGGATAAGCACTTGTGAATTTGAGTTAAGGGTAAAAATTTGTGTATTTTGTGTGTCAAAACCAAGCTGCACCAACCCTTGGTGTTTTGACTTTGTGAGTCAAAAATCACCAAGGTTCTTATTGCCACAGTTTCAATAAGCCCAAAACACCTTTTTCTCAGTCAAAAATAAGCAAGTAAAAGTGATTTTCCAAAGCTCAAAATTGGTGCATAAGCTATTTAGCTATAGAACTCAATCTGTTTAAGCTTATTTGTACTTTTAGAGCTTATTTGACAGCTTAAAATAAGCTGTCAAATAAGCCCTTGAGCTTTGCCATAAAGCTCCCCTGGTGCAAAGGGGGACCTTTAAGCTCATCTTTCTCAGCCACTAAAAGCAATTAAGCCCAAGTTTTTGGCTTATTTTAAGAGCTTATAGGCTCTTCTATAAGCCTCTTCAGTTTAAGCTTTTGAAAAGCTTATTTGGTTGCCTATTTTTAAGCCCAATCTTGCCATTTGGCTGTTTTGCATCCCTTAGGCTGTAGGATTGCTTATCTTTTGACTTTGGCTTATTGAGCTTATCCCATAAGCTCAAATTGTGTCCTAGTAAGTTTTTAGGTTAAGTTAGATAGTTAGTGTGCTTATTTCACTTTTTCTTTAGCTTATTTGTTCAAGTCTTAAGCAAATTTTAGCTTTTAAGCTTATTTCATGTTTCTGTCACTTAAGCCCTTTTCCACAGCTTATTAGTTTAGCTTTTCCTTCCCTTTTAGCTTATTTAAGTTAGTTTAAGCCCTTTTTGCTTATTTTAGTCCTTAGCTTAGCTTATTCAACCATAAGACTTAGAAAAGTTAGCCTTTAAGCCATTTTAGCCTGCTGTCACATTTAAGCTTATTTTATAGCTTATTCTTTTGACCAAAGTCAAAAGTGTCTTTGTTAAAGTTGTTAATTATAAGCTGTTCTTTAACTTTCATGTTTTAAGTTTTTGCTAAAAATCACTTTTTAATAAGCCACAAAAATAAGCCAAGCGTAGGGCCTGTTTTGTCACTTTTCCATAGTGTAGGGTTACCCGTTTTCACACAAGTGTAAATTTAATAAAGTTAACCCGCCTACCCTTTAGTTTAGATTTGTACACTTTCTACCCTAGAGTTTTAAAAAAAAAAAAAAAAGGGGAAGATACTTGGTCCGGGTGAGCAAGACTCGAACCCGGGACCAAGCAATACATCCCCTTTATCCCACACACACTTAACCACTGCGCCCTTGGGTCTTTTTCGTTATAGACTCAAGGGCACTAGTATTTAAGTGCATTTTGGCACAATAAGCCCATAAGCTGTTTAGCTTATTTTCGGGGCTTATTGTATAAGCTGGTGTGTGTTTGGTATTTTTCGTAGGACCTTTATAGTGTAAAGTATTTTGTGTAAATTTTTCAGAATTTTTTGTAAACGTTTAATATTTTTTATAATTTAATTTAGATAAAAGTTTGTTTAATTCATAAAAAATACAAAAATTATCAAAAAAATATTTTGCTTTTTTAGAAAATTTTCTTTTCAACCTTAATTGTAGTTGAAATACAAAGTTTGTTTAAATCATAAAATAGAAAAATTATCATAAAAAATATTTGTTTGCTTTTTTTAGAAAAATTTTATTTTACCATCTAGTTTGTAGGAGAAAATATAAAAAAATTTTCGTAGCGGTATTTTTATAATTTTTGTCGTTTTTGGAAGATAAACGGGTCAGGGTACGGGGTTTTTGTTCCTGACTCTTTTTGGGTCAAACGAACTCCTCCGTTCTCGGTCTAGTCTTTTTATCCTTCGTTATTGACCCGATAGAGTTAGTTTAGATGGTGAAAAATTTCCGACTAAGGGTTATTTTAAAGGAATTTTAGGCTGTTTCCCCCCTTTTGTAGGATTCGGGGTTTCCGTTTCTAGTTTAATTTCATAATTTCTAGGATTTTCTAAAACGTTTTTTAGTCCTTTTATTTATATTTGACTTTGTCAATTCCTCATAACCATTCCTTCGCCGTTCAAACTCAAATCTATATCGCGATCGCAATCGATTTACTATTCCAGCCTCGTCGGTTGGGAGATTTACGACCCGGGAAAGCTCTTTCATCTACTTTCGGTATCTGTTGGTTTTTACACTTCTTTATATATTTTATATTTTATTATATATTATATATATTTACGATGTGAATCCGGCACGATCAGTCTTCATCTTTGTCTTTGTCTTCTCGGCTACGCTTCAAAGAATATACATCATAAGAATGGAAGAAGTCTTGGTCGAGAGCGTAAGATTTTTTCAAACCATCATAACAATCTCGGTGTTCGGGAGCTGCCATATATGATTCACTCTTCTCCATCTTGTCTATAAGAATCTTCTTTAACTCAAATTCAGTAAGTGATAAGGCGGCCTCATAAGTAGACTGTGGTTGAGAAGACGTCCTTACTAGATTAACTTCCTCACGTGATTCTCTAATCATCATTTCAATCACAGGTGGAGCAAAGTTAGACACTTCCTTTGGCAGAATCTAAGGCAGCTGATCTTGCACTTGCTCCTTGATTCTTGCCGTGAGTGACTCTGACAGGAAGTTCATGAATTCTTCTCTTGTTTCTCCTAACCTAGTATCAAGATGACTTTCAACTAAAGAAGTCACTTGAGTGTGTAGAGGGTCTTTCTTAAGTTCAGCAACGTCTTTTTCTAATGTTGTTATTCTATCGTTGAACCAAAAGACTGATGCGAAATCAGGGAGATTAGATAGTGGATTTGAAGTTTCAATTGTTGGCGGAGGATTGGGTGTTGTTTGAATTGGTGAAGGAGTGAAGGTGTGAGATGATTGAGGAATGTTTGTGAATACCGGTGATGATTCAGGGATAACAGAAACTGGTATAGTGAGGAGAGTGGGTGCCTGAGTTCTTGGGACTTCATGGTGGACATGAACATCTAGTGGAGACACAATTTCTGCATCGGTATACGGAATATCTGGAAAAATTAAGAATTTTAATGCCAAGTCGGATGAGAGAAAAACTAGCTACTGGACCTTTAGTCTTCTTTGCAACAGTAGTAATTGTCACATAAGCATCATCAACAACTTGTTCATGAGTGGTCTCCAAATTTTCATTCCCTTGTTGTGCGTCATGCATTTCAGTATCAGCACCCTCACCTTGAACAACTTCTTTAGTAGTATGAGTAGGTTCTTCTAAACTTGTATCAACATCATCATCAAATTGCTTGGTAGTATCATCCATACCTTGATCTTCATCGCCTTCATCGCTTTTCATCTCATCATCTTCAGATTCTTTTTCTTGATCCAACTCCTCATCTTCTTGATCATCATCGTCATTTTCATCATCTTATTCCGAATTCGATTCATGCTCATCACTTACATTCTCTTGCTCACTGCCTTCATTACTTGACTCTTGATCATTTTTGCTATCGTCTTCATCATTTCCCCAAGACTCAAATTCACTCTCAGTAGAGTCATCATTGGTCACATCGGGAACCCTTGGTTTATCACCAGTTCCTTCACTTGTGACGGTAGGAGTGATCTTTTCAACACTTGGTGGATCTTCAGCAACTGTACCAGAACCACTAGGATGAGTCTTGTGAAAGTCCCTTAAACTTTTCTTTCTTACTTCTCTCATCTGAGCTTTTTCAAACAAAGCTACTTCAGACAACAGCTCTATTCCTTTTCCATGAGCTACATCCACTTTTTCCTTTTCCTTTCTCTTTGACATTGTTTCCACAGGAGGCTCTCTGATGACGATACCTGTTGCTGGAGAAGTTGAAGATTTCTTGGCAGCTCTCTTAACTTGTTTGCCTTTCTGGACAGGTTCTTCATCACCAGGGACAGGAACACTATCTTTCTTGGATGGAGATGCTTTCTTGAATTTCCTAGCAACCTTGAGAGGCACTGCACCTATAGCATAGCCAAGATAAGTCTTGTATGCTTTACTTTCCTTCATTTCTGGACTTGTCAAACAATCAGGTAGAATAGCTCCATATTTCTAAGATGCTTCTTTTCTTGAAAAAAATCTTAAGGTGTTAATCAGGTAGTCATCTTTGGAGGTGTGCATCCCAATTCTGTTTCTCCAGGAAAGTGCCTTTTCTTGAATGAGGAAGTGGTGAATGATAACTTTGGTAAAACGAGGGTAGTACATCTTTTCTTGCTTTTTGAATTCTTTATTGTCAATCTGATAGGTGAAGTCTTCCCAGAGTAACTCCACATAATCTACATTCTTCTGAAAGTACATACCCCAAATGATTTGTGCTCTGGAGAGACGAAGCTTGTCAAGACCAGTAGTCTTTCCTGATAGGCTTCTGTTAATAAGAGCAGCAAAAGTCCTCCAAGGTTGATGCATCTGATCGACAACAATATCATTGAGAGAATTGATCACCCCATTGTGACCGAGATCTCTTAAGAAAGACACAGTGTCTTATTCAGAAGGAAGGGGATCAAAGTCTTTACCCTGTACTCTTGGGAAAATCTGAAGGATTTCTCTGAAAACTTCCAAGGTAAGTCTGAATCTTTTCTTCTTGTCAATCTTGAATCTGTAGAAGTCATCATGCTTGTATATGAAGTTCCATAATTGATGCATATATACTTCAGGGACATCAGTAGTGATGAGAAATGCAGGATAGCATGGAGTGACTGCCGGTACATCCAGAACAACTTGAAATGTGGGTTCCCTTGGTGAAAATCCCTGAGGAATTGTTCCATTGCATTTTCCAATGTCAAATCGATTCTCTTTGGGAACAAGTTCAAGGTCAAGCTTGGTTTGTTGAGCAGTAATGGAAGTCATGATTCTGCTAAGAGTTGTCACATGTAGTTTATTCATAAGCAAATATATAGCACAGATGGACAATCTAGATTATGAGTTAATAACAGGGATTACTACATGAGATAGGCAAACAAACACTAGGCAACGCATTGATATAAAGGCACATAATGCAAAGGACAGATACACATGCAACTAGGATACACACAAGGCATATAACACATATACTATTGGCAAACTAATGTAATCAAGGCAAACACTTAAGATTTTTAAGGAAAATTATACCTAACTTAATCACATTATGACAAGATAAGGAATAATTAGACTTAGGTTATGATATGAAATGAATTACCAAGATTACGAGATTAATTTAATTTTAAAAAAATCACGTATAGATCGTCTATGCAAGGTGTATAGATCGCCTGTTATCCTTAGTTATGTATGGATCGCCTGTTATGTTTAAGTATGTATAGGTCGCCTGCTATCCATAACTATGTATAGATCGCCCGTGTTATTTAAACATGTATAGATCGCATGTTGTATTTAAACTTGTATAGATCGCCTATACAAAAAACGTATTGATCGCCTGAGTATTCAAGATTGTATAGATCGCCTGTATATTCATTTACGTATTGATCGCCTGACCACCTATCATATGTATTGATCGCCTGTTTTACAATCCATAAGTATAAATCGCCTATGCAATTTTTACTTAACCATTTTCATACCCTTTTAAGCATCTAATCATACTCAAACATGACCACATAGCATCTATATATCATTCTAACATTTTTCAATCACAACTTAACCATAAAAATCTTGAATTATGTCATGTTAGACCCATATGCACACGAAAAACCAAAACATTGACAATTAGTTCATACAAATAAGATATATACCACACAAATGCACTTAAACACTCATATTATTCATCCTAAACCCAAACCCATGAACTTTTTCAAGTTTTAACCCATTTTCAAAATTTTTGAATTCAAGAATCGGTCAAAACTTATGAATGAGTTATCCTTATTAAAAACTGTTAAAGGCACACTATATAGACCCCTAATAAACCAAAACCCCTCAATCAATTTCACTTTTCATTTACTTTTTAAGGTGATTCAAGTTAGGTCGATTTTTAGGGTTTTTCGAGTTGAAGTCCACGGTTTGGTCACATATATGGGTATTAGAACAATCAAACGAGTGTAACTTAGGTTTGAAACAAAGATTGAGCAAGTTCTTGAGGTCTTGAAGGTTATCAATGGTGGTAAAAGGGTTTAAGTGAGTGTGTTTGTGTTCGTGTGTAGAAGATGGGCGGGTGATAAGTGCTTAATTACACATATCTTTTACCTCTAAAAACGAGCTTAAATGACCAAAAACAGACAAAAACTGC
>BQNB010038484.1:12928-48714 GCA_026074375.1 Tanacetum coccineum | reverse complement strand
AACATCCTTCAACTCTACACCTTTCTCCTTTTCTCTAGAAACTGCTTTGGCTTGACTCATGTTGAGAAGAACCTTAACTATTGTCTCATCATCTCCAAAGATCATACTGAAGGAACAATGTTCTCTAAATTGAAACTGTACATGTTGTTTTGTCTAGGGATTTTAAGTAATACTTGATTTTCATCAGGTAACTTAAACTCAGAAGACAAAACAAGACATTCAGAGTCAGTAAACAGAACCTTGTTCTTTTTGTCACACATTTATGACACAAAAAAGAGATTGAAATGCTGAAGTTCTTTTACAAAGTATACATCCTCAAAAGTTTTAATTTTACATTTACCAGTGATATAACCTTTACTACCTCCAAAAGCAATAAGGCCACCATTAAAGTCTTGAAATTCAGCAAGGTAGGCCTTGTTTCCAGTCATGTACCTAGAACAACCACTATCAATAATTCCTTTATTCTTTAAAGCTCTATGTAGATAGTCCTGCACATCAAATAAAAGAGATTAGATTCTCTTAGGGACCCAAGCATGTTTGGGCTTGAGTCTGCCTAGTGGATCTTTTAAAGTGTAACAATTTCTAAGACTGGATCCACCATTGTATTTGGAGACATTGTGCCAGTTGTATCTTTGTGGTCTCCAATTACAACCTGCTAAGGGCTTAACAGTAGTTTCCCTTTTCCCCCAACAGTACTAACTGTAGTTACCTTAGCACTATTAACTTTTTGTTTTGAAAAATCTGTTCTAAGTACTGTTGTCTTTTTAAAAGGCCTTGAAGATGGTGAATGAGTTTTGTGAAAAACATTTGCTGGTCTAACTCTATTCACAATGGGCTTACAGTATTAACTTTCATGGCAGTACTAGTTAGTGTTGTCTGTCTGTTAACACTTTGCCTAGCAGTACTAAAATTTTTAGTACTGCTAGCTCTAGCAGTACTAACTGGAATTTTACCAGTTCTAGTTAGTACTGCTGAAGGAACAAATTAGTTTTGTTTATTCACTCTTTGCACATTATTCCAACCATTGTATAACTCAGCTTTTCTTGCCATCCTTTTCTCATGGAAATCACAATCTCTAATTAAATGATTAAGACTTCCACTTAACTATGAGATATGATGATCTGAGATTACACTTAACTATAGCTCCAGATGAGGAAAAGGAAGTAGATTATGAAATACTTGATAGGAAATATCCTATCAAATATTGGAAAACAGAGTGCCTTGGAACTAAACCACAAGCTGATAAAGCTGAACACTTAGAAGAGATTAATCAAAATGTGGTGATTAGAAGTAATGGACAAAAGAGATACTTTAGTACTTTGATGAGGGTGCTTTCCATATTTGATAGAGAAGATTTGAATGACACTAATTCAGAGGGTTCTGTACTAATGTTAGATTCACAGGTATCAAATTCAATTGATTGGGATTCAGATTCACTAGGTTGAGTCTGTTTTGGACCATATGTAAATTGTGAGTAATCTACTTCAATTTCAGGTCCAGAGGGCATATAATTCCCTGTCATGGGTGGGGGTACAACATGCATTCCTTCTGCTGTAACAAACCTATCATACAAAGGTTGGTTTTCTATCTCACTCTCTTTATTCATAAAAACACTCTGCAACACTTCATTTTCATAGCTCAAAATACCATCATATCTGTGATCCCCATACCCAAGCCCAAACTTATCATTAGCACTCATTTGATTTTACCGTTTTACTTAAGATTCTTAGAAAGAGTTTATGCCATTTTTCTCTTTAGTCTTTAAACTCTTTTTCCTTTTGAGCTCTGCTAATAATATCTTATGGGTATGAGAACATCTGTCTTATCATCTAAAATCTATTTTTCATAAATTTTTTTCTTTTGTCATACCAAAGTATCCTTGTTGATGAGCAACTAACTGTGCTTCAACTTTCTTAAGACCTTGAGAATATGCCTTTATTTCTATGCTTGCATCACTAAGTTGTTCTCTCTGAGCATCATACAGTTTTTTAAGATTAGCATAAGACTCTTTACACTTATTTGAACAGGAAATTACCTCTGTGTCTGAGTCTGAGCTGTTGCAAGCCATCAAAGCATAATCTTCATCTTCTGAATGATTTGTCCAATCTACACCTTCTCCATCAATTGTCACCAATGCTTTAGAGTCCTCCTTCTTTCCAGTTCTGCTCCCATCCTTGTTTCCAGAATTCCATGCATCCCTCCTCCTGTTATCTTGATTTCCCTTGATTCTGCACTCTCTAGCAAAATGCCCTGTCTTGTGGCAATTGTAGCATTCAACTTTGGTTTTATCAAAGCCAACTGGTTCTTTTGCATCAAATTGTAGCTTTCTACCAGTCTTCTTGTAAAACTTTTTCATTCTCATTGAGATCATGGCCACTTGCCACTTCAAGTCCATTTCTTCAAGGTCATATTCATCAATCTGTTCCAAGTCCTCATGATCCAGTTGAGGGCAACTTGATTGATTAGCAAGTAATGAGTATGATGATGTTTGTTCATACTTTGAGTTTTGACCAGAAAGATTTGGAACACAATAAGCGGTACTAACTTCATTAGTACTGCTAGTGTTCTCAGAGACAAAAGCTACATTTTGCGGGCTAGAGGATGATGCAGTAGAGCCTTTTATATCACTCTCAAAGACTCTTAGATTATTGTATAAATCATCAAAACTTAGACTGTCCACCCCTGGTTTGGTCCTCATTATCAAGGAAACTTGTGACCAGGCAGAAGGTAGAGATCTTAGAAATTTTTGATTTGCATCCTCAGTAGATACACCTGCTCCATGAATCTCTAACTGACTCAGGAGACTTTGGAACCTGTCATAGCCTTTGTGAAGCCCTTCTGTGTTGGATATAGAGAATCCTTCAAACTGTTGCTTCAAGATATACTTCTGCATTTTCTTGGATTCATCATTTCCACCAAATCTAGATTTGATGGCATCCCACATCTCTTTTGCATCAGTCATCTTATGGAACTTAGCAAGATGATCTTCTGGTAGGGCCATAAGCAAGGTGGTCCTTGCTTTTCTCTCTCTTTCTCTGGCTACAATCTCTTCTGCAGTTCTAGGAGGCAAAACCTTAATTTGTCCTGATGTATCTGTAGTGATTGATACAGGACCATTCCCATTTTGTATAACCTCCCAGATTGGATAGTCTGTATGGGCCAAATAGTGCTCCATTTTCATAGCCCATATATCATATTCTCCCTTTTTGAGAATAGGCAGCTTGATGGTTGATACTGTATGAGGAGTTTGTTGGGTTGGTGTTTGTGATGATGATGGTGGAGGTGGTGGTGGTGGTGGAATTTCATCTTGTGATGCAGACATGTTTAGTTTTGAAGGATGAAGGTTTATAACTGGATTAGATTGTTCTTCTTATTCAGAGTTTCTCACAGGCTCTGATACCACTTGTGAGTCCCTAAATGAATAGATCTTTGTAGCCTATGAAGGATGATAGCCAAGATGTATAAATACAACTGACTATATAGAAACACTGATTATGAATACAATATGTTGATGCGGAATCTCAACACAAGTACTAAGAAAAACAATGTATAACTAAATAACAACTTCTATTAATCTGCTTTGAACTATTACAGATTACTAACTATTTGAGATATGATGTTGCTATGAGATATCTTGAGGACGTATGTCTAACTATGCCCAAGGGGATCCTTTTATAAACTAAGGATAAACCCTAACAGAACAGGCTTACAAAATGCATACTTATCTTTTCCTAAGATATCTCATACACATCTCTTAAACGGTACTAACTATTTTCTAACTAACGGTACTAACTAATTCAACAGTACTTACATTTTGTACTGTCGGTACTAACTATAACTAACAGTACTAACTATTTGTACTGTCGGTACTAACTTACTAAAACATAAATCCTAACAGAGCTAAAGTAGATGTGATTGCAAAACTACCTCCTCCGACCACGGTTAAAGGGATTAGTAGCTTCTTGGGTCACGTCGGCTTTTATAGGAGATTTATCCAAGATTTCTCCAAAATAGCACGGCCAATGACCCATCTCTTAGAAAAAGACACTCTATTCTTCTTCTTTGAGGAGTGTCTTGCTTCTTTTAAAATTCTTAAAAAGAAGTTAACCGAGGCTCCTATCCTTGTGTCTTCGGACTGGGACTTACCGTTTGAGCTTATGTGTGATGCTAGTGACTTTTCCGTAGGAGCAGTTTTAGGACAAAGAAAAGATGAATATTTTAGGCCTATACACTATGCAAGTAAGACCTTATCTGATGCTCAGACGCATTACACCACTACGGAAAAAGAGTTATTAGTCGTGGTGTACGCGTTTGAGAAATTTCGGTCTTACCTTGTCTTATCCAAGACAATAGTGTATGCGGATCACTCGGCTTTAAAGTACCTATTTGCTAAGCAAGATGCTAAGCTGAGATTGCTCTAGTGGATTCTCCTGCTCCAAGAATTTAATATCAATAATTCGATGCTAAAAAAGAGCATTGGGGGGAAAAATCTCAACTGCCAATCATTTGAAGCAAAAGAAAATCCTCTCAAGGTGGAATCTCGTTGATATGAAATGAATGACAATTTTCCACATGAGTCCTTATATATGATATCTCTTAATCCTGATAATAAACCCCCGTGGTTTGCCGATATTGCAAACTATCTAGTGGGTAATGTGCTTATTAAAGGGATGTCATCCGAGTAGAAAAAGAAATTCTTTAAGGATGTTCGACATTATTTCTGGGATGACCCCTATCTCTTTTGGATTTGTGCTGATCGGATTATTCGGCGATGTGTGGACGGACAAGAAGCTATGGATATTCTCCAGGCTTGCCACAATGGTCCCATCGGGGGACATCATGGCCCGAACTACACTGCTAAGAAAGTTTTTGACTCTGGTTTTTTCTGGCCCACCATATATCGCGATGCCCATGACTTTGTCACACACTGTGACTGATGTCAACGTCAGGGAAAATCTCACAGAGGGACGAAAAGCCCCAAAATCTTGTTCAGATTTGTGAGATCTTTGATGTGTGGGGCATCGACTTTATGGGCCCGTTTTCGTCTTCACGAGGGAACCGATATATACTCATGGCTGTCGACTATTTGTCTAAATGGGTTGAAGGGAAAGTACTCCCCACTAATGATGCCCGAGTTGTTGTTAAATTCTTAAAACAATTATTTTCTAGATTTGGAACCCCATGGGCCATTATTAGTTATCGATGTACTCATTTCTATAACGACCAATTTTCTAATGTTCTTTAAAAAATATGGCATTACACACAAGCTTTCGACCTCGTATCACCCTCAAACAAGTGGCCAGGTGGAGGTGTCTAATCGTGGTTTAAAAAGGATATTAGAAATGACAGTAGGCGAGCATCGAGCAAAATGGGCCGATAAATTAGATGACGCCTTATAGGCTTTTCATACCGCTTTCAAGACACCTATCTATTGTACTCCTTATAAGCTGGTATACGAAAAAGCTTGTCATCTGCCCATAGAGCTTGAGCACAAAGCTTATTGGGCCTTGAAATGGGCTAATTTTGACTTAAAAACTGCGGGTGATCGCTAAAAAGTTCAACTTAATGAATTAAATGAACTTTGGGATCAAGCTTACGAGAATTCTTTGATCTACGAGGAATAGACAAATAAGATACACGATGCTTATATTAAAAACCAAGAATTCCATATCGGTGATCGTGTTCTTCTTTTTAATTCTAGATTGAAGATTTTCTCGGGCAAATTAAAATCCGGCTGGCCCGGACCGTTTACGGTTGCTAAGATCAAAAACCGAGAATTCCATATCGGTGATCATGTTCCTCTTTTTAATTCTAAATTGAATATTTTCTCGGGCAAATTAAAATCCCGCTGGCCCGGACCATTTACGATTGCTGAGGTATTTCCTTATGGCACCGTCGAGTTATCCCAATACGACGATCCTAACTTCAAAGTAAACGGGCACCTGATCAAACACTACTATGGAGGGGACATCCCTGTTATGGATGTCCTGGATCTCCACTTGTCCCCCAAGGACAACTAAGTTCGGAGGAGAGTCAAGCTAGCGACTCGTTAATAAACAAGCGCTTCTCGGGAGGCAACCCGTGTCTTTTCTTCTTTCTATTTTTCTTAATAAATAAGTGTGTGATTTTATTGCCCTAGTGTGGGGGCGTGCTTCTTTATTTGGTGTGTGGTACCGTTTTTGCAGGATTCCTTAAGATCGTGAAGACCCGTGCTTGTTTTCAATCCTCCAATTGCCCGGTCTTCGATCCTATGCATATTTTGGAATCCTCAATCCTGATCATTTTTGTATATATTGTGTTTCCCCTTTCACACTTGGAATTACTAGCATTTGTCTTTTTCGTCCTCTAGTGTGGGGGTAATACCCGATATTTTTGAACATTGATGCCAATGTTCGGTTCTAAGTGTGAGGGGGATTTCTATTGAAATGTGATCATACCTGTGCTTGCTGTGTCCCTTGCAACCCCGTTTTGACCTTAGTTTTTTCTTAATTTTATGCCTAAAAATGGAAAATGAAAAAATGATGAAAATATAAAAATATAGAAATAAGTAGGCCCATAGAACTAGGTAGCTTTTGACTTGACCGAGTTTTTCACTCTAGCTTTTCCCTTAACTTTCGAGACTAAGCGTTTGCTAATCTTTAAAATTTTGCAAAGAACGAAAAATGATAGAGTTGGATATAAGTTAGATGCTAAGCGTGGAGTAGTTGGATCTCTTTAGAGCTCATAGAGGTTAATTGTGGCTTTTTGCTCCCACCAGCTTAATAAACGTTATATAATTGTTAAAAAAATAAAGTTACTTTGGTTTTTACAATTGTTAGTTTAGATCCCTTCGTAAAGATTCCTTCTGGTGGAAGTAAGGTACATATCGAGGTTCTGTCAGTGTTGTGGGGAAATAGGCTACCGGGTCTTGTCGGTTAGGACGCCCGATGTCTCGATAGTTAAAAGACCACAAGACTTGAAATTTGGCTATAATAATAATAATTATTATTATTATTATAATAATAATAATAATAATAATAATAATAATAATAATATGCTAAACCGAAGCCAAAATAAGACCACTGCATCTTGTCGGTTAGGACGCCTGATGTTGCAGTCATTTAAAGGGTGGATGTAACAATAATAATAATGTTAATCCGAGACTGCTAAAAGTTTGCTGCAGCTTGTCGGTTAGGACGCCCGATGTTGCAGCCTTCAAAAAGGTCGAGGAAATTTTTGAGGTCGAAATAAGACTACTGGCTCTGTCGGTTAGGACGCCTGATGTGCCAGTTGTTTAAAGGACCGAAGGCTAATATTGTTGCATTATAATAATAATAATAATAATAATAATAATAATAATAATAAAGCCAAATTTCGACTCTGGGGTTATCTAATAAAGTTGCCGTCTCTGGACTCGTAGTTGAGTTGTTTCGGATGAAATAATAGGATAACCCCTAAATCATGCGAAATTAAAACCTTAATGTGGACCTTATTCTTACCATATCGTCTCTTTAGGAAAGGATTTCAAACTAATTATGGTCTAAACCGGGTTTACTTTATATTAATAAGGACATAATTTATTTCTCACCAATAATAATAATAAAAATCCTTAGAGGGTCTAGGAATAAGGGACCGAAAAGTAGCGATACGTACACAATTAGCATTTATGAGTAGTGTTAGCATCTAGTCTTATATTTAACTGTGATTTCGTTTTAAGCTTGGTTTGGGGAATGTGAAAAATCAAGGATGACGAACTCCCGTTCTTAAAGCCTTTTAAACAAATTTTATAAAAATTTTATCTTAGTTTTTTATCTATTATTGAATAAGTGGTTAAAACAGGGGTGCTTGCGAAATAAATGATTTTTGAACCTTCTTAATTGACCTTTTATGTTCTTGTTTGACTGTGAGGGGTCATAAGTTAAAGGGGGATAAAATTATTTATTCTTGGGCTTGTTTTATAAACATTGCGTGTGGGACCAGCAATGGTTTAGTATGAGAGAATTTGATGTTTGCTAAAACACACATCATTTATACCCCAAAAAACACTATTAATCAGACTAAAAAAGATGCTTAGAAATATGAATATTATCTTAAAAATATTTGTATTTGTGTTTTTATGTCTGCAGTGTAAAAAGAATTGAAAACAAAGCAAAAACAGGAATTATTGGGCTCGATTTGATCAAGTTAAGATCAAGATGGAGTCGTGAAAGTTCCCCAAACATGCCATTGGAAAGAGCGCGAGATTACGAGTCCGACGGTGCCTTCGTTGCTTATTGGGCCAGCTCGTAACCCATTTTATGGGCCGGGCCAGCCCAATTCATTGAAAGCCCAACAAGAATTTTACAAAAGCCCAAGTTAAATCTGATTTATAATATAGAGTGTTTATGCAGAGCTGACGTAAGCCTCACGTGAGGCAAAATTAAAATACAAAGAGTTGCACAGACCACGCACTAACAAGAAACAGGGTAAGTAGGAAGCAACTCCACGTGGCTAAGATAATTGCATTTCATTTCACACACCTGCGAAGTAATCTAGCGATGGAGAATGGTGCGTTTCATTTAAGCCAAATGGAATTCCACGTGTCACTCGAACAATGGTGGATCAGGCTAAAATTCTTTGACAATCCTAGGTGACGCACACCAAGGCTAATCATTGGCTCATTATTGCTCTAATGATTAGGACAAAATTACAAAAATGACCCAATGCTTTTCTATTTAACAACCCGCTCCCCATATTTTTACACACATTAGGAATTAGTTTTTTTTTTTAAGTTTTCTGTAGTTTTAGTTTAGCTTATTTGTTGTTTTAGCTTATTCTGTATTTTTGAGCTTATTGTAAACGCTTAAATCATCAGCTTATTGAAATATTGTATCAAGTATGGTTTGAGCTTATTGGAAATCATGGTTTGCTTATTATTGTGGCTTATTCGTTCGTTATTCTCTTCGCATATGTGCTTATCAAATAAGCTATTCTCGTGAGCTTATTTCCTTAGCTTATTCGTTTCAAAATTCCTTAAAACCTTTAAGATCGTCTCCTATAAGTTTTCTAAAGCTTATTCGATCTAATCTTATAAGTTTTCAAGGAATTTAGTTGTAATAAGCTAGAATAAGCTCGAATCTAGCTTATTTTCGTGCTTATATTCTTTAGATGTTTCTTAAAACACTTTGAACTGACCTTAATAAGATCCTAAAATAGCACTATTTGAATATTGAGCTATATATTGTTTAGATCAAGTTTTCGTTTAGCTTATTTGCTTATTAGATTAATTAGAGCTTATTCTGCCTTCTTTTAGCTTATAGATGTTTCTAATAATGCTTATTAATTCTCGACTGCTTATCTTCGTGCTTTTTGAATCATTATTCATGCAATTAGTTTAGATCGTAGCTTTTAAGTATTGCAAAGTTCTTATTTGATTAAAAGGATCATTGCTTATTTCGTATTGCATATTCGGTTTGAGGTCCAGATTATCATTGCTTATTAGTTTCGTTCGAGTCTATTTGATAAAATTATGGTTGCTTGTTATCTAGTAAAGCTTTTTAAATCCTTGTTTTAGCTTAATCGTTTAATCTCGATCTTAGTGCTTATTCAAATAAGTTTTTCGTGTGGTTTGTGGATGTTCTGGATTATTCAGTTTAGCTTATTGAGCGAATAAGTTTCAGCTTATTGAGATTAGGTTGTTTAGCTTATTAAGGATTACTTGTTTGAAAAATTAGTTAGAGCTAAATTCAATCTTGGGCCTTGCTTATTTATTTGATTGGATTGGGCTTAGATTTGATAGTTAGGAAATTGGGTTCATTCGGTTTTTGTCTGGACCATATTTGATTTGTTTGGGCCTTGTTGGATTGGACTTTTGTTTGGTTCTAAACAGAAAACTCGTAATTGATATTTTGTAATGAAGAATTGTGTTAAGTTAACAGTTTTGTTTGTTTGTATTTTGACCTTTGTACCGTCCAACTCATGAGGCCTTATGACCTTAAGGATTTAAAAAGCTAAGAAAAAATTTTGCACTATTTTCTTTAGCTTATTAAATCGGGTGGTTATCGTTTATGTGCGGCTCTTCAATTCGGTCCTATTTTCTATCCTTTTTC
Organism: Tanacetum coccineum; assembly: GCA_026074375.1. Classification (NCBI taxonomy): domain Eukaryota; kingdom Viridiplantae; phylum Streptophyta; class Magnoliopsida; order Asterales; family Asteraceae; genus Tanacetum; species Tanacetum coccineum. The sequence continues at coordinate 38,647 of BQNB010038484.1, read as the reverse complement.
AATTCATTAGTGTAGACTTAGTATTAAATGTTTAGCTTTGCTTATTTGATCATTATGCATAGCGAGTAGTTTTATTAGTGCTTGTTAAGTGAATTTTGTGAATTGGGTAATTAGTGTGATTTGAAAAAGGTTTAGTTTTGATTATAATCTTCGATTATTTAGATTTGTAGTTTGAATGTTTTAAAAGGCAAAATCCAGAAAAATAGTCAAACAACACATCTAGTAATTAATATCTTTTTAAGAGATTTTTGTCAAATAACCAACGTTGTGAGAGAATTTACATTTCTTAAGAAAATAATTCGTTAATAACCTTAATTCACCACTTGAGGAAATTTTCACGTCACTTAGCAAGCATATTAGTTTTATATCTCTTTTAGATCATTTTAGCATAATTCTCATAGTTTAATTGATTAGTAAAATTCTAGTATTAATATTAGTATAATTTTCTTAGTATTAAAAATAGTTTTAAAACCAAAAATCTAAAAAGATAATCAAACATTTTACTTCAAAACAAAAAAGTTGTTTTCAATTCAAATCTCGTTGGGATTTCGACTCTCGGAAGATTGATCATTGTTTGTCCTCAAGTAATTTTCACATCTAACGGGAATTACTATATTATATTACTCGACACGTTTCGTACGTATCAAATAGTCTGTTTCATCTAGGCGAACGGGCTTTCTAAACAGGCCAGTCTTAGCTTTGGTTGGGCTTAAGGCCCACGATCTATACAATATTAGATTACTTCTCGAGCCCGAGTCTGATACTTATCCTATTACATTAATGCAAAGTTATACAAGACATAATATTGAGAACTAAACTAGAATGACCATGACTTTCTTGTTCGCCTTAATATTTTAAGGCTAACAAACTTCGATTCATCATAGGTAAGTGCTAAACAATTTAGGCCATCAAATCAGAACTGGAAAAGAAGAACTAAAATAAAATGGGACAATTGATTGATTATATGTTTTTTTTACAAATCTTATGCCAAAGACCCGTTTGAATAAATTCATGACATATGTCCAAAGATTTTTCTGGGGTGGTGATTCTCATGAGCGCCATATTCACTAAAAAAGTTGGGCAAAAATTTCAGAGCCAAAAGAGAAAGAAGGCCTTGGTTTTAGAGACTTGGAAGCCCTTAATATCACTCTCTTGGCAAAGCAGGGCTGGCGACTTCTTATGAATCCTAGTGCATTCTGAGCTAAAGTTCTTAAAGGCTTGTATTTTCTGAGTTGTGGATTCCTTGCAGTAAAGAGGGGTTCTCGTCCATCATGGCTTTAGAGTAGTCTTCTTCATGGTCGTGTCTTGTTGCTTCAAGGTATGAGATGGCAGGTTGGTAATGGTAAGAATATAGCCTTCTGGACTTAAAAGTGGGTTCCATATGCTAAATATTTCTACGTTCATTCTCCACTTGGTCCTTTTAATACCAACCACAGGGTGTCAGACTTTATCATAAAGGTGAATGGAACTATGAGCTACTATGCTGCTATATCTCGAAAGAAGAGGCTAACATTACTAGAAAAGTTTTGATATCACAGGCAGGATCCTTGGATAAGCTTGTATGGCACTTTGATGCCAAAGGTCAGTATACTGTCAAATCAGGCTACAAATAAGCTATTTTCGCATAAACTTTTTCTGGAGAAGAATCAAGTGTCACCCCACCTACTTCTCTTTGGAAGCAAATCTGGAAAATTCAAACTTAACCGAAAGTTAAGTTATACCTTTGGAAAGTCATTTCAAATTGTGTAGCAACAATGGAGAATCTATTTAAGAGAAATTATTCCCGTTCTCCATTATGTTTAATCTGTAGTGCACATATGGAATCGATTGAACACCTGTTAATCGAGTGTGCTTGGACTCGACCAATTTGGTTTGGCTCTCCGTTAATATTCAGGCCTGATCATTCTGGAATTAACATTTTACTTCAAATACAAAACTTTATTGCTAATAACCTTTCTAATCAGGAAGCTATTCGTGTTCTATCTATTGTTGCGACAACCTGTTGGTGTATTTGGAAATCTAGAAACAGCTTTATTTATGAGAATGTCGCGCTTTCTCCGACAAATACTTTAGCTTCCGTATATGCTCAACTTGCTGAATTTGATAAGTTGGTTACGTGTAATCCTACCCCAATCACTAGTTTGCCAACAACTGCTCCTGACACTCATATCCCTCTCGCGCAGTGATCCCCCCCCCCCCTTCCATGAACCTTTGGTAAAGAATTAATTTGTAGCTGCTGCTTTCAAGGATAATAAAAAAAAAAAAGCGCAGCTTTTGTAATGTTAGTTTCGTGATTGTGTTAGCTCCCTCCTCAATGTCCATGGTAATACTTGCTTCGCACTTCTCCCCTACATGCTGAAGTTATAGCTATTCATAGTACATGTCGTCTAGCATATAATCATGGATGGGTTGGCGCTATTGTGGAAACCGATTCTTAAATTGCCATAAGTTTGTCGTTTATAGAATGTATCCCACCTAGGTCCATATGTTCTCTTATAGAAGATATTCGTACATGGTCAAAGAACATGCATCTTTGCTTCTCATGGGTCAGTCGATCTAACAATCAAGTTGCTCACTGGACCGCTCAGTTCGCTCTCTCTTTGAATCAATGTATTATGTAGGATATTTCCTTTCGTTCTGAACTCACTTCGCTCTCGAGGAGTGATATGTATTGATCTTTGTTTTGTTAATGATAAGTTTTTCTTCAAAAAAAACCCAACACATAAATGCCTAATAGCTACTTAAAGTTTATGCACATTCCCTTTTAGATTAGCATCCATGTTTGATTTTTAAAATAGTCGTCGTAAACTGAATTTGAGTATGGCTACTTCTATAGGAACATTGCAGCAACATACTTCCATGACAGCAGCAAGAAAAAAAATCCCTTTTTCTACCCACACAAATAGGTTGCTTTAACTTAATCTCTTTGCATGTTGGTTTATCCTTAAAGTCTCATTTGTCCTTTTCTTGCAAACCCATTATTGACATCAAATTTTGGTTGGATTATGGATAACAGGGCACGTTTAAGACTATAATACACTGCACGAAATGATAAAAACAGACAATGTAACGAGAATGCGGATGATGTCTTGGTCAACTTAAACTCGGAATTCAATAAGGATGAATTAATGTTAATACAAATAATGTCTAAAAACGTTATTCATATTTTTCGACCTCTTTACGTTTTGAGAATGACAAAATGTAAAAACGTATACGATAAAAATAAACGTTTACACGTTATTAATCGTAAATTTCCATTTCGACCAAAAATCACTTTAGTATTGTAAGAAAGAAATCATTAGACATGATTAGTGATCAAGAAAATATTTTTCTAAACATTTTCATTTTGTAAGATCAAAAATTAATGATCTGGGGTACTGGAGACCAAACTAGAGCAAGCCATTTATAGTGATAGATTAGAGAGAGAAGGAAAAATATAATAAAAGAATGATGAAGGGAAAATTATAAGTCTCGGCCCATCGGAAATAAAAAAATTTTAAGTTAAACCTTCATGGAAAGCCATAAGGAGTATTAATAGCCCATACACAAATCTACCTTTAGATTAACCACTTCTCTAACTGAAAACAATAAATGTTACGAATTAATAGATTACATGCCTCTCGTGAACCACTTCTCTTACTGAAAATCTCCACTTTTGACACCTTCCTTTGAGCACTTTGCCTTAAACGGACATTTTTTTTAAATACCACTATATCTTGGACACAACATCACTCATTCTTGAACAAGGTTGTCCTACTGATCTGTGACCCCCCCCATCCTCCCCCCCTTAAAAGCCCCGGTGCCATCACCATAAAGAGGCCCTTAAAACACATACAAAATACACATGTGTATGAGTAGAACACGAACTAATTAAACTCAAACTTCATGTTTTGCATATATATAATAGAAGTATATGAAATTTGGTGGCCCTCGTCAAGCGGTGGCTCTGTGCAATGGACCTCTTGCACTCCCCTAAAAACGGCCATGTTCTTGAACTATATGGTATACATCTTTTTATTTCCGCGTTTTTGCTTGACAAATGGTTTGTTATCAGCGAAAAACATTGAAGAATGTGAGCTATATGGAGATTAAACTACTTTCTTTAATTGCCTAAAGAAACTATGGTTTGGTACTTTGTTAGATAAAATTAAAATTTATTTTTTTTTAAATGCTACTATAGGATATAGGATCTTAATTTCTATTCGTGTGATTGTTGTTCTGTTAAAACTGTTTTCTTTAGTAAAGTGTTGCATTGCATTATCCCACATAGATAGACAAGAGAAATGAATGTGGATATATAAATACACTTCTCTTTTGAAAGTTACAAAGTGTAATAACTTATAATCTTTTATATAATAAAGGAAAACCTCAAGTGAGAATTTTCGTATTTTTAAAAAATCAAATCATACCTTATTTAGTAATAATCAAATTATTCTTAATTATTTTTTAAAAGATTTTTAATTAAAATAACTTAAATATTTCTTGATTTAGAATTTTTTTTTCGCTAAAATCGTTTTTATATCAAAGATGTGTAAAAGAACCGAAAATACACATGTACCTCAAATTACATAGTTAATACTTTTGGATCAAATAGTAAAATTGTATAAAAAAGGAGCGGACTAATAATAGAGGTGAGCAAAACGGACTGTAAACCGGACCGGACCGAGAAACCAGCCCGAACCTAGTTCGGTCTGGTCCTCGGTCCATCCTTTATTTTCGGTCTTCGGTCCATCCTTTATTTTCGGTATTCAGTCTCGTCAGTCTGGTCCGGTTCGGTCTTTTAAAAAAACCCGATGAATAATGCCCTTGTTGACCGGACCGACCCGGACGGGACCATTTTGGTCTGGTGTTATGGCCAAGGTCGGTTTCGGTCCGGTCCGGTCTTGGTTGGTCCGGTCCTATTTTTGGACCGTGAGCACCCCTACCTTAACATCATAAGTATTACCAGGCCAAAATGTTACATCTGGTCTGAACTTGTAATCTTCTTTCTCTACTTCATTCACGTCGTATTCAAAGTAAGTCACAGCATCCTTTAAAATCCCATGCAAACCATGAGTCAAAGTTTGAAACTGTCATCTGACCATCCATAAGCCCTCCTTTCTAGAACCAACTGAACCTAGAAATCATTTGCATATCTTTCCCATCAACCTTTCAGCTTGATCCAACTTTTTTAAAGAAGGAACTGGAACTCAGATCACCATATACCTTCTTTTCAAATCTTCCACGCCTCTGACTTGTTTATATTTGGCAAATGGTATATTTTTGTTACAATACGATGCAGAAATAAGGAAACTAGGGAAGGATACAACGGAGTATATTTGCATAGAACTACCAAGCTAGGGGATACGATTATTAGACTTACGAATAGTATGATAACTGATGACATCAAATAATGTCTATTTTATAGCATCATTTATCCCATGTAATTTGTATAATTATTGCAAAGAATTGTTACTTAATCGTTTATATTTGAGAATTGCAATAATTAGCGTAGTTGGTGAATATTAGCAAAAGGCGCGTATTTTGGAGCTTAAAGGAAGATAAATTTAGTAAGATACTAATCTGAAGACAATAACTCGTATCCAATCAAGGAAGAAACGGCCGTATCCGTGCTTGCGACTCACCAAAGACCACAATGAAAAAAGCCCAATACGTCGTTAATTCAGAGAAGACCAATATACCGTATTAGAAATATGAATGAATATAAAATTCTGAAGATACAAACGTGGTCCCTACTCCAAGAAACTACAATATGCCGGTATCCATCCCTTGGATACGCCGTAATTGAAACCACTTCCAGACCCTAATAAATACAAAACTAAAAAACTAGTTTTAAGTGTGCTAAATCATATTCTCGATACCTACACTGCATAAGATTGAATTATAGAAGAGAAATAAGATCAGCATAGGACATGCAACACATTCCATGTAGAGACAACGGTAATTTCTTATACTTTTGTATCATTCAGTTTTGTATCATTCGTTAATCGGTTAGTGTTTACCTGCTAAAATAATTACTCTTGTATTAGTAGTAGTAGTAGTATAGGCAAGACTCAGGGGGTTGTTATCATTCACTCGAGGAATAGGTTGAGAAGGCTTGATCACGGTCTAACATAATTTTAAGGGTTGAAGGAAGATTATTTTTTGTATTTTTATGTTTTATGGAAAGCAAGTAAATCAATAATTTGGAGAAGTGGCTGTTTTAGCCATTAAACACATAATAATCTAACTAAATGGTGATAATAATATAATAAAAAAAAAAACTGGGTTTATTTAATCATGTAATACTCCCTAGGATTTGCTTCTCCTAGTGTTTTTTGCCTTGTCACACTCGTGATATCTATGTAATTATTCCTAAGTCATGAATGAATTACACGAACCCGTCGTCTACTTAGTATTTTTCTAGAGCAACGCACAAGTAAGGTAGTATGAAGACTATTACAAGGCCCCTAGGGGTACACTAAGTATGCCTTTATTATGCTTTGATATGACACCATGATTATGACGTTTCGGCCTCCTTTCCGGAGTGGGTCGTTACACTTTTGGGTCAAAAATATTTTTGGCGCGTTTGGTAACATTCAATTTCAAGCAGAAACTTAGGCGCGGATTACGAGGTTCGAGATTTTGTAAAATCTAGTTTTTTATATTTAGAAATATGATAGAGTTCGTCCTAATAAACGTTTCGGTAATTCGAACGTCCTGTAACTCTTAAAAACGAAGATTTTACGGCCGATTAAAGTTTGGGAAAAAATTATATACTTGCAATGAGCTCTTATTATTCAATCAAGTCTGACAGAAAATTAAACGCTCGTTTTGAGCACTTTCGGGTCCGTTTTAGCCTTCCGGCGAAACATGAAAGTTGTTCGATATGTAGATTTACTTTGTCGCGTGGCTTGTTAGTTTTAAAATCGCATGATAACGGGTCAAAACTAAAAGTCAAATTTATGCAATTTATTAAAAGTGTAATAGTTGCTGGCAGATTCTTTCAGGGGCATTTACGTCATTTTCCTTCGAGTTTCAGGGCTCGGGTAAAATTAAAAAGTTGTTCGAAACGTCGTTTTGCATAAAATCTCTTTTGATTCCGAGTCGTGAAAATGTAATATAGCGGGTCGTTTTGGACGGGTCGTATTTAAGAAAAGTATATAAACTTGTAAAAGTTAAATGAAGTCTAACGTTGACTTTTGAAAGTCAACGGGTTGATATGAGACTTGTTGGATGTTTATAAAAATAATAAACACTATTATTATTACAAGTATAACGTTTTAGACTTAACGACATTGGTGATTCTAAAAATAGTAACTTTTTAAAAATAGAAAGTTTTTGAAAATAGAAAGTTTTCAATAAAGTGATACAACTTATGTTCGAAAGAAAGATAGTATCTAAAGTATACTAAGTGTTAGAATCTAGGTCGCGCAAGAGGATTTCTCATCACATGTGTATTTATACGATTTCTATCGTTGCGATGTACGCATCATTCGATCGTACTTTATTATATAGTAACCGAGCAACATAATTATAGGTCGCGGTCGAGTTCGTTATCGGTGACGTTTCATGATTGATTGATTATTGATCGTGGTCTTCGATCAAGGTGAGTTCATAGCCTTGCTTTTGAACTGTTTTAAATGTTTTAAAACCCGCGAGGGCGATACATGCATGTTTTGAAAAATAGAACACAAGTAACATTATGTGTACTTGTTGTTGCTTGTTCTGAAAAGAGGAACGCAAGTAGTTTTAAACGTACTTGTTGTTGCTTGTTTTATAAATTGAGCATAAGCAGTTTTATACGTGCTTGATGTTGTGGTATGTTCTAAAAATAGAACACAAGTGTTTTGAAATGATAATATGATTTCATTGTCATGAGTTTATGCATTTGTCTATGTACTCGTTAATTACTAAGGAGGTAAACGTTGAATGCATTAGATAGATCTATTGGGTTTGACAGCCATGTCCGGGGTATGGATCCGATGGTGAGCACCCTGTAACGGACATTTTATATTGAGAAAGTGGTAGTGGCATACTACCCGGTCACTTATTTATCTATAATGATAATGTGTTAAGGTTCGGTACACAGGCTCATGAAAGTTGGAAATGTCGTGTGGCTTGCCTACCTAGCAAGTCATACATGTTTTTGGTGGAACCAAACTGCGATCTAAGGTTATAAATGTTTTCTGTGGAACCAATGTGTGTTCTAATTGTTACTTGAAAACTCTATGAATTCACTCAACCATTGTGTTGACGTTTTTAAGCATGTATCTCAGGTTTAGATGCTTGTGATGGCTTGGATGGGACGGAACGCGGATATCGAAGGACACGGACTTGGTGAAATTTTGTTCATTCCACAAAAGGAATTTTAAGAAAATGTGTCATGTTGTGACTTATTAGAAATACGTTTTCTAAACTAGTTTGGGACCTTTGCAACTCTGATCTTCTTATTAAATAAATTGAATGTGATTTTGCATTATAAACGTCTTTTTTTGAAGTCGTTTACTGTGACTCGTGTGCATGTATTGTGAAGTAGCACCCCAAAGTGGTATTCCAATGCGTTGTAAATTTGGGGGTGTTACACAATGCTCTAGAAAAGGCGACAAAACCACATATACACATCCGTAACGACGAAATAGATACACATGATTGCTCACTCCTTAACTCGAGAAAGCTAAAGGTATAAACTATCTTGGGCATCAATGATAGATACCCGAATTCCTAAAGATCTAAAGGCGAACCTCACATTTTTATGGTGGAATTCTGAGGGTTATTGTGCTAGTCATATAAATTCCTATCCATGAGATGCTATTAATACTTGGTTTTCGTCGGTATGTGTCATACAAAAATTTAAATTTGGGTAAAAATTCACCTCTTATGCTATGTTTTGATATATTACCCATCATTTTAAGGATAAAACAAATGGCAAATGAAATAATAGTTTCTAAGGCTTATTTCCCCCCTACACTTAAGTTGAACATTATCCCTAATGGTCTATAGAAGTACCCGTAAAAAGAATAAAGGGAAAAGGAAACAATGAAAGAAACTAGTACTCTCCTGGTTTGCTCAATAATGGAGAAGAAACATGCGATAACTGGTTAAATCGTCCTCTAAGAATCATCCAATGAAACTTCCTAAGAACTTCCAAGCTTCTTCTCATCAAATATAACCTGTAATCAAAGACAAAGACAACTACTATACCAAGCATAAAATGTGTGATAGACAAATATACAATATGAATTTACCGTTCGACTCGATAAAGCAGTACAGATAGGATGAGAGAATTGTTAAACTCATTAGGTTTTGCAGGTTTATAACAGAAGATCACATATATTAAATGTTATGCAAGTTTTATTTTCAAAAATAATTAAAAACTTTAAGTTTTCTGGACCTGGGCGTTTGACGCCGTCAGGGTTTTGTGACCCCGTCACAGGTATCATGGTGACGGCGTCGCGTGTTAATCATGACGTCGTCTCCACAGTCTGTGAAAACAAAAAAAAATATTATTTGTTTTTGATGAAAAATTTCCTGCATTTGATTCCATAAGTTAATTCCTGTACAAATGGCTGCATAAAACCTAAGATTTAACAATTCAATCATATGACTCAAAACGGACGCGAATTAATCTAGACAATTCATTTAACATGTTTGAATTTGGCTCAAAAGCCGGATAAATTCCCCTACACTTATTATTTGCAAAATACCTTTGATTGAAATTAAGACGAAGTTAAAGACAAACAAAGCATGATTAAAAGATATTTCAAACATAATAAAACAAACTGTAAAGAATTAAAACGCACATGACACTCCTAATTTTTGGGAAAAGTAAATTGGGTTGCCTCTCAAGAAGCGCTTGTTTTTGTTCGAGTCACGAGCCTGACTCTACTCTTATGTTGGGACTTGAAGGCTTCAAGATGATTCTTAGAGTTACTGCTGCTCAGGTATACATTAGTGCTGTCAAGCATAACTTAATACTAGTAGTATAAAGTTACTACTGCTAGTTACTACTATTAGTATAAGTTAGTGTTGTTAGTATTAAGTTACTACTGCTTGTTGAAGTTAAGACTGTTCAGAGTTGAAGATTGAAATATAAGCTAAAGTAGTTTAGTATTGCTGAGTGTAAATTAAGACTGATAGAACATTTACTACTGTTAGTATATATTATACTCATCTATTACAATGTTCCTTACAGCTTATGTTTATTAGTGCAGCTGGTACAAAAAGTTTATGCTGCTGGGTTACAATTGTTAAAGAATTGCGTATGCAGATTATAAAGACAGTAAAGAGAATACGGATTACTTGAGATGAAGATTACACGAAATTTTATATAGAATAAGATTGTCTCAGAATATTCTATAAGTTATATTTTATCTTTTGAATAACTAGTAAGCCGACAGGACTGCTTTTAGTCTATAAAAGGAGGCTCTAGGGCATCAGTTGAGATATAAGTTTTTATAGTTGTCAAGTCAATTTAGAAAAGCTTCAAGGTCGTAAACCCTAGTACTAGTGAAGAGTACTCGTATTATTGATCTAATAATATTGGAGCGTTTGGTTATATCTTTGTTCATTCATAATTACTGTTCTATTCATTATACTTCTAGATATTAAGGTGTAGATTCCGCATACACTTTAGTATACATACAAAGTTTCTACAACAAGTTATTTTGGATTTATCCAAGGTAATTTAACCTTAGACAAGCTAAGGAATCGATCAAGGTTTGGGATCAACAAGTGGTATCAGAGCTTTGCTTTGAGAAACTTTGATCTAGAAGTCATGGAATTTGAATCTACACATAGTAATACTACTGCTAAGCTACCTATACTCAAACTAGGTGAGTATGATATGTGGGTGATAAGAATTAAGCAGTACTTCTAGGTACAAGACTATGCTCTATGGGAGGTCATAAAGAATGGTAACTCGCGGGTGTCTGTACCACAAACAGCACAAGAGAATGGTACTTCAGTTACAAAGATGCTGTACCTATAACTGCAAAGAAAATACACAACAAGAAAAAGAATGATGGAAGGCATAGAAGCTGCTACTCAAATCACTTCCCAATGAACATCACTTAAACATTCATCCATTTCACCGTATGCCTAAAACAATGTTTGCTACCATCGAAACAAGATTTTGGAGGTAATGAAGCTACTAAGAAAACACAGAAGACACTTTTGAAGCAACAATATGAAAATTTTAGTGCATTACCGCAGAGCTCTTAACACTATCCTTTAACATGCCACTAGAATAATGTCAAGAAGGCGTTTAAAATATTGGTGTGGTCATCGCTACAATAAGACTTAAATTCAAAAAAATTTGTACACTTGCCTCCTGAGTGGAATACGCAAGTTGTAGTCTGGATTGAATAAGGCTAAACTGTACAAATGAGCATCGATTATTTGTACAACAACTTTAAAGAATGTAGAACAAAGTGTTAAAGAATCTTTTAGTCAAGTAGTGGTGCTCAAAAACTTCGCTTTATGGCTGCTCCAAGCACAAATCAGAACTAATGATTATAACGAGATACCTGCATAAGAAGTTAGTAAACTACTAGCCCTAATGTTAACACTACTAGTTCTCAAGTTAGTACTGCTACCTCCGTGATAATGTTGTGAATTGCTTTCATGATGAGAACCCAATGTTTCTATAATATCCACATCAGAGACTTAGTTGCAAATTCTTGAAGATGGATATCTGGAAGAATAGATTTGAAGTGGCAGCTCTCTCTGCTAAGTATGAGGGCAAAGAGGTACTATCAAAGGACATGCAAGAAAATTTTCATTAATGCTAATGATACTGCTGGGTATGATAAATCCAAGATAGAGTGTTTCAACTGTCATAAGATGAGACACTTTGCCAGGGAGTGTAGAGCACCAAGGAACAAGGAGGGTCAGTTCAAAAATCAAGACAAACACTAGGACCAAGAAACAATGACGACCCATCTGTCAAAGGCAATGTTGGCTATAGATGGTGTAGGTTTAGACTGAGTGACGATGCAGGAGAACATGTTCAGCACAAACATGCTCTAATGGCATTCAGACTCTGAGTATACAATGATAAAACTTGCTCTAAAACTTGTCTGGAAAACTATGAAACTCTTAAGACACAGTTGATGGTTTGATGTTAAGCTTTAATCAAACTAAATTTATAACAGCTACTTATAAAAGATGTTTAGCAATAGCAGAAGACAACCTTATCAAATATAGAAAGAATGAATCTTTTATGAAGAAGTTGCAGTTTCTTAAAAGAGAAGTAGCTTGCGAAAGACGAGAAATATGTGCTTAAAAGTGATTTGAAAAAGTTAAGCAAGAAAAAGTGGCATTACATTTAAACATTAAGAAATTAGATAAGGCCATCAAAAGACCTAGACAAGTGTTTTGAGAGTCAGATAACTGACACAAAAGAAAAAGGGTTTTGGGGTAATAGTGCAGTTCCTCCCCCCTCATCCTTTTAATATAAATATACCTAACAAATCTAGAGTTTGTCTTATTCTGGTCTTGATGAATTCAAAGAGCCTGAATTCAAAGGTTATGGTTCTGAGAATAGTAAGCAAGAGTCTAACATTGTTTGTGATCAAAAATTAGATGATTCTAAGGAAAATTCTGATGACTCTTTGGTAAAAGAACAAGTATCAAAAGACACAAGTAGATTTGTTGAGTCTTCACTTAATGTTGATAAAGAAACTATTTTTCCTGTTGATAAAAAGGTAGAGTCTGTCAAACCTAAAAATCATGAAAAACCAGTTAAAAAGTCAGTTAGGTATGTTGAGATGTATAGATCCAGCAAACTCCTAGGGAATCAAAGGATTTGGAATTGGCAGAATCCAATCAACTAGGAAGTGACTTTGTGATGTATAACAAAGCTTGCTTTATTTGTGGGAGTTTTAATCATGTACAGGCTCAGTGCAAATACCATCAAAGGGAAAGGATGGTATATGGGAATAATTATAACAGGGTGAACTATAACTATACTACCAATAGGACTCACCCTAATGCTCAAAGGAACATGGTTCCAAGAGCAGTTTTAATGAAAACTGGCCTAAAAAAACTATTTAATACTGCTAGGACAATTAATACTGCTCATCCTAAATCTACAGTTTTTAGTGCTAAACCAATGTCATGTTTTTCAAAAATAGAATAATCAACTGTAAGAAGACCCTTTCAATCTAAAACAGTATTATCTAACAAAAGGTTTACACATAAAGTTAATACTGCCAAGGCACAAGCAGTTAATACTGCTAGGCCACAAGCAGTTAATACTGCTAGGCCAAAAGCAGTTAAAACTGCTAGGCTAAATTCTGCATTTGTTAATGTTGTTAGGGTTAATCAGGCAAATGCTATAAAGGCCTCAGCATATTAGGTTTGGAGACCTACCAAACCTGATAGTGCATCAATCACCTTGAAGAAACATAATTACATTGATGCACGAGGCAGATCCAAGTCAGTGATGGCTTGGGTCCCCAAAGGAATCTAATTTCCTTATTTTTATGTGCAGGGCAAGCCACAACAGGATGACACATGATTTGTTTACAGTGGATGCTCAGGCACTGACGGAAACATAGCATATCTCTCGAGATTCTCAAGGAATTTGATGGAGGTTAAGTTACATTTGGGGAGAGTACATGGTGTAAATTTTGGTAAAGGAACACTTAAAACTGATAGTTTTGATTTTGAAGATGTATACTTTGTCAATGAGTTAAAATTCAATCTTTTTAGTGTCTCACGGATGTGTAACAAAAAGAACTATGTCATTTTTACTAACACTAAATGTCTTGTCTTATCTCCTAATTTTAAGTTGCCTAATGAAAATCATATACTTCTTAAAATTCCTAGAAAAGACAATATGTACAGTTTTGATATGAAGAACATTGTTCCTAAAGAGAGTTTAACTTGTCTTGTTGCAAAGGCTACATTAGATGAATCAATGCTCTGGCATAGGAGGAGCTTGTCATATTAAATTTTAAGAACCTAAAAAAGCTGTTAAAGATAATCTTGTACTGGATTGCTACAAAATGTTTGGAAAATGACCAACCCTGATGTTGCTTGTCTTAAAGGGAAGCAACACAGAGCTTCTTGTAAGTCAAAAGTCATGAATCTAATTACTAAACCTTTGTTTATGCTTCATATGGATTTGTTTGGTCCAACCTTTGTGAGTAGTTTAATGCATAAGAAGTATTGCTTAGTAGTCACTGATGATTATAGCAGGTTTACATGGGTTTTCTTTTTAACAACTAAGGATGAAACCAGTGAGATTCTTAAGAACTTTATCAAAGAAATAGAAAACGTAGTGGATAAGAAGGTGAAAATAATCAGGAGTGATAATGGAACAGAGTTTAAGAATAAAGTTATGGATGATTTTTGTAAAGAAAAAGATTAAGAGGGAATTTAGTGTAGCTAGAACTCCTCAACAAAATGGTGTAGCTGAGAGAAGGAATAGGACACTAATTGAGGCTGCTAGAACAATGTTAGCTGACTCTAAGTTACCTACCACATTTTGGGCTAAAGCAGTTAGTACTGCTTGCTATGTACAGAATAGGGTCTTAGTAGTCAAGCCTCATAACAAGACACCTTATGAACTTTTTAGAGGTTTTAAACCTGCTCTAAGTTTTATGAGACCATTTGGATGTCATGTTACTATTCTTAATACTTTAGACAGTTTAGGCAAGTTTGATGGCAAAAGTGATGAAGGTTTCTTTGTTGGATATTCTTTGAGTAGTAAAGCTTTTAGGGTATACAACACTAGAACCAGGAGGGTAGAAGAAAACTTGCATATTGGGTTTTTAGAGAATAAGCCTATGATAGAAGGGAATGGTCCAAAGTGGCTGTTTGATATTGATTCTCTAACCCAATCTATGAACTATGTACCAGTTACTGCAGGTACAATTTCTAATGAATCTGCAGGTACACAAGGTGAAATTAGTGCAGGTACATCAGAAGAAATCAGTCAAGATTGCATTGTGATGCCAATTTGGAAAGATGCTTCATACTTTGATTCACCTTACAAGGATGTTGATAATGGTGAACCAAAATCTGCTGCTGATGAATAAAAGCAGGATGGAGATGGTCCAGATAATGAGAATGATGAACAAGATAAGTTTGAAGATGATAGCAGTACTAAGGATGTTAATGCTGCTGGACAACATGTTAATACTGCCAGTTCTGAAGTTAATACTGTTGATCCATCAGTTAATACTGCTAGTTCATATGATCAAGATAGCCCTAAAGACATGTTCACTATGGGAGCTAGTCATACACTTGAAGCCACTCATGTTGAGTTCTTCAGTGATGAAGATGAACCAGAAGTTGATTTGGGAAACATCACAAATTCTTATACAATTCCAACCACTCCTAATACAAGAATTCATAAGGATCACCCAATTGAAAATGTAATTGGTGATGTGAAGTCATCTGTTCAGACAAGAAGAATGACAAAACCTACTTCTGAACAAGGGTTTCTTAATGCTGTATATGAACAGAAAACACATGATACCCTAAATACTTGTTTATATGCTTATTTCCTATCACAGATTGAACCAATAAGCATTGCTAAAGCTCTATCTTATTCATCTTGGGTGGAAGCAATGCATGAAGAACTTCTGCAATTCAAACTTCAACAGGTTTGGATACTTGTGGATTTACCTATTGGAAAGAGGGCCATTAGAACAAAATGGGTCTTCGAAAACAAGAAAGATGAAAGGGGGATTGTGATTAGGAATAAAGCAAGGTTGGTTGTATAACAACCCGCAATTTTCATCAATGTAAATATCCATCTATTAAATTGGATGCACTGTAATATCCATCGTTTTTGGCCTATGCTTCTTTTATGGGTTTTCTGGTATATCAAATGGATGTAAAGAGTGCTTTTTACTATGGAACTATGGGAGGAAGAGTTTATGTTACTAACACCAGTATTTAAAGATTGACATTTAACAACAGTTTAAAGGGCTGGTCAGAACGTTCTATGGTTGCATCAGTATAAAAGCATGGTATGAAATATGGCTATCTCAACTGTTGTGAATAGGTTTAAAAAGAGGCAGATAGATAGACCATATTCTATCAAGAAGCCAAAAAGGAGCTATTTGCTTTGCTACCATGTTTCACTCGTCTGATGACCTTATCTTTGGCTATACAAAAAGGAGTTATGTACTGCAGCATTTAAGCGAGCTCGATGAAGAAAAGTTATAGCTGAGTTCTATGGGAAAAATTATTTTCTATTCTAGGATTAAAAGTACCAACCCACGAAAGGAGATGGAATATTAACAATCAGGCACACTATGACGCTGCCGATTTTTCAGATAATCAACCCTAACCATATGTGAACCATAGCTTTCTCTACAGTTGCTTAGAAAAGCCTTATATTCAAGATGGAGTGTGATGATGTCTGATGATTTATACTTCTGTAGATTTATGTGGGTCTTTGATGTATTTTACCGCATTAGGCCAGATATCATGTTTTCTGTATGTAGCATGTGCAGATTTCAAGTTACAGCACAAAAGGACATACATCTTTAGTCTATAAAGAGAATTTTTAGATATTTGAAAGGCAAACCAACTTCTAGGCTTTGGTATTGCTAGGGATTTCCATTTGAATTAGTTTCTTATATGATAGTGACTATGCTGGAGAACACAAGATAGGCAAGTCTACAACTAGAGGTTGTTTTGCTTTTTGGGCAACAGGTTGATATTCATGGTAAGTGTAAGTAAGCAAACTGTGGTTGCCACTTTTACAACTGATAGTGGAATGTGGCTGCTGCTAGTTGCTATGGATAAGTACTCTAGATTCAAAATCAATTGCTAGATTATAGGTACAATTTCATAAATACTGTCATTATTATTGACAATAACAGTACTATCTGCATTATTGAAAATCCTGTCAACATTCTAAAAACTCTCTCATATAGAGATTAGGCATCATTTTATAAGAGTTGCAATGCTAAAAAGGTTAAACAAATGGTTATATTCATTACGATATAATGTTGCATATCTTCTAACAAAAGGTTTTTTATGCTGGGAAGGTTTCAGTACTTGGTCTCAAGTATTGGAATGCTTAATCCTTAATGTCTATATCTCTTTATGTTTTTGTAAAAGTTTTATAAAGGATTAGTACTGTTAGTCTTGTCAATTAGTATTGTTAAGTTATACTTAAGACTGCTTGTTAAAATTGTCAGTCATACTTAATACTGTCAAGAAGAAAATACTTTGGATTGTGTATTTTTGGCTATGGACTAACACCTGCAGGTAAAGAATATTGAATACCTGATGTGGAATGCTTTACTGAAGATTTGGTTGAGCGAAAAGTTAATGTTTTGGATAACAGTTTTTAACTTTTATGCATGGGTTATGCATAAATATGGATCCTCATAAATTCTCACATGTCTATCTAGTCTTTTCTAGTGTGGTTGTGATGAATAGAGGCATGTTGTTGTATAATTATTGAAGAAATAGTTAATACTATTATATATCTCTTACTACTGCTAGGTAGAAAATTACTACTGCCAGGCAAAAGTTAGTACTGTTGGGCGCCAAAGTTACGAGCAAATTCTTATTCTTGAAGCATAGTTTGAGGGGAGGTCAATATTTTATACAGGTCACGCATGGATGGACTGATATGTTTCTAAAAGTGGGTTCAAAAAATCAATAAAAATCTTAGCATGTCAATAGAGGTCGGGGCCACCAAGATATTAGTTAGTGGTCCCCTAAAAAAGGTTGGTGATGAGGCTGTCCATAAGGAGTTAGGTGACAGAATGGAAAGGGATGCCACTACTGCTTCTAGCTTAGAAGCAGAGCAGGACAGTGGTAACATAAATTAAGACCTAATCCATGGCAACACTTAATGAGTTAAGTCCTTAGGGAATTGGTTCAGGTAGTGGTCCTAGGTGCCAGATTTACCATAATTAGGGATGTGGATGTTCAAACTAGGTTTGAGACCACATCCTAAACAGTCCAATGATCCTCACGCTCTCAAGGGTTACAACTTGGAAGATGAGGGAGGACATTATGAAACCTATTAGACTTGATGGAAACTTTGTACAAAACTGTCAAATTTGTATGCATAATAAACAGACAGGAGTTTTGGTGAGCGGAAAAGAAATGAGAGATTAAATTGAGCTTAAAACTAGAAGAGAGATGTGTGAATAAACAGAAATTGAGTGGATTATGTGAGCAAAAGATTTGTGAGATATTGTGAGCATAAAACAGAAAAGGAGCTTGTCGAGAAGAAGCAATTGATGATAGAAGTCCTTTTTGGGGAAGAATTGAAGTTAGTGACTGGTAAAACTTAAAACGTAATGCTGTCTAGTCTTAGTTTATGGGGTTACTTACTACTGTTATGCATAACTTTATGATTTTCAGTTTAAGTTAAATGCTGCTAGGCCTATTTTAGTGCTGCCAGTTCAGTTAATGTGCTGAGGGTGATTTTTAAAATATTACTTGAATCGCGGTTTATTTGATTCTTTATTCTATTTCACATCTTTCAATCTCTCTAACCATAAACCTAATCAAAATTTCATCTTTTGATCATCAAAAACCATCAAACACGCCAATGTCACTCACTAATGTGTTGTGCATACTATATAACATGGTCGCATTTCTGAAAACAGCTGAAATTGATGGAGTTTCATGAAGATTATTGGATTTTTGAATGCTACAGATTCATTATGCATTGACCTGTCTATCCTACTATTACATATCGATGCATTCGACAGTTATGGGCAAACCGCAAAGGCAAAAACGGTTAATGGTGACGTAGATACTTATTTAATGTAGAAGACGTGTGGTATCATGGAGTTAAGCATTAGAGTGATCTTTCACTTGAAGATGCTAGGAGAACTGATTGCTTGCCAAATGTAAAATTTTTGACGAACTGGCAAGGATGAGGTATGAAAAACCTTCTCAATGTTTTACATTTTATAAGGCTTCTTTTCTTAGCAGTAGGAAACAGTACTTATCTGTTAATTCTACATATTAACAATGGCTTTAGTGCTAATCCATTGCATGGATGCAATTCAGTAGTACAATGCTTCTTAATTCTATGGCTTGCCACAAATTCAAAAATTAAATATGTTAATTACATTTTGATGCTATAGTGAAACACTTAGGATGGAGGGGTAAAATTTATGATGTCCACGATTTCTAAAACATTCATTTAAACAATAGCTTGGTGTTATGTATAACACAGACTGCAAAATGTTAACCCTTCACCACACAAAAGAAATCTTTGTGTGTAATAGAGTTAGATCGAGAAAGGTTTTTCTGGAAGCAGTAAACACCCTGTGTTTGCAACATGATGTGTTCAACTATCAAGATGAGGGGTGTAGATTCAGCATTCCTGTGATTTCTACAAACACTCTTTTACTCAACCATCATCTCTCGTATAGAATCAGAAAGAAAAGTCTAGGAGGAAACGAGGAAGGACATGCAGTTGTCAAGAGGAGATGCCACAAGATGCCGTGTTCATACCCCTTCCAATGATCTACCTCATAGTGGATCTATTACAGCAACTATAGAATTGATGCTACCCCCTGCATGTACTAAATTTAGCAAGTATCATAAGGCATTGTTGCATTTCGAGAAGGAAAAAGGATGACTCAAGCAAGGAGATTGTTGATTTTACGACAGAGCGCATGATAGTCCACGCTCGGTGAGATAAGAAGAAAATCTCGCTAGAGATCGAGATCTTCTACGCAGGCTCTGTAAATGCATCTTATCTAATGCTCACATTATGATGACCTAAAATATCTTTATGTGAGTAGTAAGAAGTACTCTACATCCCAAAAGCTTACATTGTGATCTTAGAGATGGCGCTGATCACACTGGAAGTCTGTCATCACAACACTATTGTGGCCCTCGCGCAAGTCATAGTTGCAATTACCCGCTTCCTCTGTCTGCTACCTACGTGAAATGTGTCGACTTTTATTACTGCCCCTCTTGATGTTGCACGAGCTATATACTACCTCAGGGCAGCACGACGCTCACCCCAGTGACCGCAGCTCTCTCGCTCCTGAGACTTACAGATGTTCCTCACCATGGTGATTTCAGGTTGTTGTCGTTTAACCCAACCCCACCAACTCACGTTTTATCAATGTAAATATCTACTTATTATAGTATTAATCAACTTTGTACGAGGTAATTCTGCTGTTTATCACAAATTTCCATTTTATAACATTGTTTAAATAACCTAGTAAACGAGGCTCACGCACCAACCTATGCCATCTATATCTATGTCTTTTATGTAAAATCCTAATATGTCAAGTTCTATGCCCTAATATATTTTTACAAAAACATTATCCATTTAACAAATATTATATCAAAATAGGGCTTTAAAGTTAATCGTTTGATATCAAAACCCTAATTATATATTATATATCATAAAGTGAATGTACAAAGTATTCAATGGCATGTTGTACAAGTATCATGCATAACATTTGAATAACGTTACTTTAAAAACAATATACAACTCATATCAAGAACAATGTACAAGTCATTAGCTATGACCTTTAAAATAGCGTTTTAACCACCATATAATTCTAGATTTTGTACCACCACTTTAGTACGAGGTTCTATACTCAATGTACAACTTCTAAACCCTAGACCTAAACCCTAATTAATCCTAAAACCCCCCCCCCCCCCCCCCCCCCCCCACCCCCCCCCGCGCGTCCGCATCAAACCCGCGCGCACAGCCCCCACCCAACATATCCCCGCAATAGTACATCACTAAACTCCTCAGCAGCGCTAGATCTCATCTCTACACTCTCAAGTCACCTCTCATCAATCTTAAATGAACAGTCATATAAGTTAACGCTCAGATGTTGCATACGTAGTCAAATGACCACGTGTTAATAATAATCAAGAAGAGATAGTCTCAGAGAGATCTGACAATAGCTAATAGCAACTGTATATCCGACCTCCCCGACACTAACACCACACCTCCACAATCACTACCTGTCGCGTCACAAGTCACACGTCCATATATCACCACCCACACTTGCCCTTCTCGTCAACCACATCGTATATCACTCACCCCTATCCACAGCCCCCCTCACTCTCCACTTGCGACTCGGCCATCTACGCACCTAAAAACCCTAAACGAACCCTAATCCAACCCGTGACCTATTTCCCTCCAATTTGACCCATTTTAAACCCAAGCACCCATCCTAGCACCACCATGACTAAGCTACTACAGTCATCAAGCACCTTATAACACCTTTATCCTCTCTCCTGTCACCAGATGCCAAAATACATCTTTTAGTGCCTCTCATTCTAGACGAACACATCACCCTCAAACTCTTCTACATTCATAAGTACTAAGCCTAGACTTAAAAACACTCACTCTAAGACCTCCATAAAGTCCGCACCACTACAGATTGTAGTACCTATCACTTAAAAACTTGGGCACCAAGGGCTATTATCTACCCTATAAATTCACGAACAAAAGCACCTTTCAATTCATCCCACAACATATCCATCTCATACCTCCAATCTAATGAGAATTCTTACTCTCCATAGTAGCAATTGAAGAAATCAAGATGAAGTTCCTGTAAGCTCGAATAGAAGCCAAGACATCGAGAAAAAAAGTCTTTGAGCCATCTCTAGGCGTTTCGACCGAAAAACCCCATTTCGGACCCATTTTAGCTCAAGAAAGCCTAAGAATCTTGTTCCATAAACTTAAATTTTGTAAAATAATGTTCATAATACTCTTAAGATCGTGTTGATGAACTCTTGTTTGATAGCTTTTGAATCTCAAACCTATGTGTTTTGATAATAAACCCTAAAAACGGACCCGTTTTGATTTTCTAGCTAACGGATCCTTTTTCTAAACTTTTGTTACGTTAAAACTTCTTATTTTAGCTTATACTAATAAGCTATAACCTGCAAATATCATTTGGAATCTTAAAATAACCTTGCATGGCTTTTTGGACTTGTTTTGCAAAAGTTTCCATGCATAGGGGTATATATCGTAACTTTCTGAAATTTATAACTAAAGGGGCTGAAAATGTCATTTTCTTAAAGTTATAACTATAAGGACCTATTTTGCCAAGTTTCAAAGTTAAAGGTTTAATATATATATACTTTTTATATAAAGGACTAAACTTGTAAAAGTTTATAAACCAAGGGTATATATTGCCAATTTTGCAAACTTATAAAATATTATATTTTTATATTAATTATAAAAATATATATAAATTATTCTAGCTTTTGAAGAAACTTAAAACTATAATGTATCACATTACTAGGGAGCTTCATGTAAGGGGTTTCATTTGGGTATACGTTTTGACGAGTTTGCTGGATTTATGATTTAAAGTGTCATGGCTCCTCAAACGTTTACTACATGACCTCTGAATTATGATGGCCTGAACAGTGATACGATATTTCCATAATAAATTAAATCAAAATGATATTTCATTATGACATAAAACATATCCAATCAAACTAACACTTGACATATTACCCAGGTTGTGTGATGAAGCCGTTACATTCATTTCATATACTTTTGCCATCAATCAAATTTCCCTGTACTGTTAAGGTGAGTTTATAGCCTCGCATTCAATCTTTTAAATGTTTCATAAACCCGCGAGGGGGATACATGCTATAAACCATGAATGCAAGTATTTTTCTTTATGCTATCCTGATACATTATTGCCTAAGTCCCTACTTTTACCATTAAGTCCCCACTATCATGAACAGTTAGTTACTCGTCGGGGTAAGCGCCAATGCTGTGAATAGATCTATTTGGGACTAGACTCCCCGTTGGTGTACATATACTGTCGGTAACCAATAGCACACATTTGAATAACTTTGCGGGTGTTTAGCAAAGACACCCGTTGGGGCAATTAATTATGATTACTTAACCTAAGGCTTCGTTGTTATGAGCTTAGAGCAATAATATTATTTTCCATGATAATTGTACATGCATGCAATTATTACAAACTATGGGTGTATAACAATGTAACCCACTATTAAACTTGTATTCAAACTACTTTACTTAAACCTATGAATTTCACTCAACCTTTGTGTTGAATTTTTAGCATGTTTATCTCAGGTAATTGAGCAACTTAAGGCACGGAGTGGCATGGACTTGAAGATGGCTAAACTGTTATCATTCAAACTTTATGTTTTCATGTAGATTTTGGGACCTCACTTTTTGTAAAAACTCTGATGAATAAATGAATGATAACTTATCTTTTAAAAACGTCTCTTTTGAGTCGTTTTCTATGATTATGACTGTTGTACTATAAAATAATACCCCAGATTAGCTTCCGCTGCTATATGTAAAAATGAGGGTGTTATACACTAAGTGATAGCAAATGTACGCATTGAGCACCATAAGAGAAATCACACACCTTTGCTAGATTTTGACAAGTCTTTGTCACAACATTTAAAAAGCACGAACAAGTTACCTTCAAAGTGTAACACTCACTTTAAGATATGATAAGAACACGCATCCAAAAAACTCCACTTCAACTTCAAATAAGTAATAAACAATCTTCTTCTTAATCAACTATTGCAATGAATCCAAAAACCAGCATTTTAAACATTTAAGAACATTTAAATGAATCTGAATTATTAGCTTCCCCTTAAACCAAGCAGTAGTAACCAACAGTAGAAAACATCTTTCTATTGGCGGTATTAAACATACGAGCAGCACAAACCTTGGTTTAAGTCCAACAGTAGTAACTGCTAAAATTTACCCTAGCAGCAGAAACTTAATACTGACAGCATTAAAAATATACTAGCAGTATTAATCATACTAGCAGCACTAAGTATAAACTGGCAGCATTAACCTTTAGTAATAGCAGCATTAACATGAACTGGCAGCACTAATCTTCCTTTGGCAGCATTAACCAGTTACTTGGCAGTATTAATGTCTCATGGCAGCACTAACTTACATAAGCAGTAGAAACATCAACGCGAGCAGTACTAACTTGTAACCATTGTTTAAGGATACCTTTTTTTTGAAGTATCCAGACGACACTTTTAGTGTCACAAAGCTGTCACGAATCCGTCACAAATTAGCATTCTTCTTAAATGAAGCATCATGTTTAGTGTAACACAACATTGATATCGAACCAAGAAACACTTGTTGCCCTTCCCTTGATGTCGTTTATACACAAAAACATGCTTTCTATTTTGATTATAATTAGGGTTTGACAAACCCTAATGTTGCCGAATGTGACTAGTACCCAAAACAGAAAACTTGAACCTTCTTTTCTTCATAAACTCGATATCAAACACACCTTGTAGATCCGATATCAAGAGCCACGAGGCTCTGATACCAATTGTGGAGTCTGATAGAACTCCTTTGATAAAGGACAAGTCGGAAAAAAAGCGACTTGAGGATGTACCTACTATGCGGGATTTTCCAGAAGTCTTTCCTGAAGACTTGCCTGGACTCCCACTGACTCGAAAAGTGGAGTTTTAGATTGACTTGGTACCCGGTGCTGCACCTGTAGCTCGGGCGCCCTATAAATTAGCTCCTTCTGAGATGAAATAGTTGTCGGACCAATTGAAAGATCTTTTCGACAAAGGATTTATAAGACCAAGTTCCTTACGTTGGGGAGCTCCGGTTTTCTTTGTCAAAAAGAAGGATGGATCCTTCCGGATGTGCATTGACTATAGAGAGTTGAATAACCTGACGGTGAAGAACCGTTATCCGCTTCTAAGAATTGATGATTTGTTTGATCAACTGCAAAGATCAAGTGTCTACTCAAAGATTGATTTGAGGTCGGGTTATCATCAACTTAGAGTTCGTGAAGAAGACATCCTAAATACTGCATTCAGGACTCGTTATGGACATTATGAGTTTCAAGTTATGCCTTTCGGTTTGACCAACGCACCGGAGGTATACATGGACCTCATGAATCGGGTATGCAAACCATATTTGGACAAGTTCGTGATCGTATTCATCGACGATATTTTGATCTACTCAAAGAACAGGCAAGAACATGAAGATCACCTTAATTTAATCTTATAACTGCTTAAGAAGGAGGAATTGTACGCAAAATTTTCAAAGTGTGAATTTTGGATTCCAAAAGTATAATTTCTCAGGCACGTGGTTGATAGCAAAGGCATTCACGTGGACCCCGCCAAGATTGATTCCATTAAGGACTGGGCATCACCTTAGACTCCAACATAAATTCGCCAATTCTTAGGTCTTGACAGTTACTATCAACGGTTCATTGAAGGTTTCTCAAAAATCGCCAAGCCTGTAACCAAGCTGACTCAGAAGAGTGTGAAGTTTGAATGAGGAGATAAGGAAGAAGCGGCTTTTCAATTGTTAAAGCAAAAATTATGTAGTGCACCTATTTTGGCCTTGCCAGAAGGGACTAAGAACTTTGTAGTTTATTGCGACGCTTCACATAAAGGTTTGGGTGCTGTATTAATGCAAAATGAAAAAGTGATAGCTTATGCTTCCCGTCAACTCAAGATCTATGAAAAGAATTATACGACTCATGATTTGGAGTTAGGAGAATTAGTGTTCGCTCTAAAGATTTGGAGGCACTGCTTGTATGGAACTAAGTGTACCGTGTTCACCAATCATAATAGTTTGCAACACATCCTTGATCAAAAGGTGTTGAACATGAGACAATATCGATGGTTGTAATTTCTTAGTGATTAAGATTGTGAGATTCGTTATCAACTGGGAACGGCGAACATAGTGGCCGATGCTTTAAGCCGAAAAGAATAGATAAATCCATTACGGGTTAGAGCCTTAGTTATGACAATTGGGTTAAACCTTCCAGT
>BQNB010038483.1:0-48715 GCA_026074375.1 Tanacetum coccineum | reverse complement strand
ATTTTGGGCATATTTGCATGATTTAGGGGGTTAAATGATCCCAAAAAGTGTATAAAATGACACATCATCAAATACCCATACTTGGGATTTGCTTGTCCTCAAGCAAATGGGCTTTTCTACCTTGACAATAGCAATATCGGGGGCATTTAACTTACTTTTTAAAGATCGTTTTTGACACAACCAA
The DNA here is from genome assembly GCA_026074375.1 of Tanacetum coccineum. Lineage (NCBI taxonomy): Eukaryota > Viridiplantae > Streptophyta > Magnoliopsida > Asterales > Asteraceae > Tanacetum > Tanacetum coccineum. The sequence continues at coordinate 48,531 of BQNB010038483.1, read as the reverse complement.
TTAGACCTCGTAATTAAAAGCATGAAAATTATATACTAGCACCTCACAATAAGTGTTTAGATTCTCTCTTTCTCACGGGTGTATAATGAATTATAACAATATGGAAAACGAAAAATTAACACTCATTAGCATATAAATTACCATAAGCTTGATAAAAGATCAAACCTTCACCGCTGTGGCGTAAGCACCTAGGAATTAATATCAAAGAGGTCTTTAAAGGGTTGTGATGTATAGGTGTAAGTTAAACAGAAACAAAAATGAATGGGATATATTTGGGTGAATTTAGGGTGATGGTAAGTTAATTAATATACAAGAATACATGCGAATACGTTGCTAAGACAAGACTCGACCACACTAGGACTAAGATATACAAACTCTACATCAAACTCTTTCTTTTTCTTTTCGAACTCTTTCTGACATAAATGTACACATAAGCAAGATGACAGCCCGTACATTTTTTCTTTCTTTTTCTATTTTTTCAATTTTCTTTTCTTTCTTTTTCTCTCTTTTTTTCTATTTTTTTGGTACACTTTTGCCTTGCCATCTCCAGAAACATAATAATACATGACTTGGGGTTTATAAACGCACCCAGACACTTGAGTTTTAGAACTCATAAACATAAACTAATCTAATGACCCGAGTTGAGAGGATCAAAATAACATGGAGTGTATTAAGCACGTATGAGGGTATTAATTGACTTCTCTCCCATTTCTTCATAAAATAAAAACTACCATGAATCTCAATCGTCCCAAAACTGTATACACTAATAAAAGACTCGACTTAGCAACCATGTACTCAAGCAATTAGTTAACTGGGTTTACAAATGTAATTACAATAATGTACTAAAAACGAGTACATATAAGGAAAGCTAAGGCAATTTGGGTGTAACATTTTGGTAAGGGTGTAAACAATGCTCTTCATTAATAATCTTAAATCCACTAGGAAATTACGAGAACCGCGAAAAGGATAGGCTCAGAAGGGTGTACTAGGGGTATCTTGCACTAAAAATGAGTGCATAGCAAGGGTGTGGGGAGGGGGGTAGTTATATGATCGGGAAAACATTAATAACAAATACAGGTTTAAAACAGGGTTTATCCTAGTGCCTCTTATCATTTAGCAAATCATAATCACACGAATGCGAGCTCACTAGCGGTCTCGCGATGAATCACTAAAACAAGTTCTAGAATTTAATATACTACCGGTACACTCTCATATAATTTTAACCGATACCAATGCTCCAAAAAAGCAACAAAACCACATAAGCACGATCAAATGCATGAATGCGACATACATGACTGCTCATTCCTTAACTCGAGCAAGCTAAAGGTAAACCTATCTTAAGCACCAAAGATGAGTGCTTGAATTCCTAAAGATCTAGAGGCGAACCTCGCATTTTTATGGTGGAATTTTTTTTGAGTGGTAGGCTTTTTGTGCTAGTCATACAACTCCTATCCATGAGACGCTAATAATACTCGGTTTTCATTGGTATGTGCCATAAAAAAATTAAATTTGGGTTAAAATTACCTTCTACGCTATGTTACAGTATATTACTCATTATTTTAAGGACAAAACAAATGCAATTGAAGGAATAGTTTCTAAGGCTTGTTTCCCCCTACACTTAAATTGAACATTGTCCCCAATGTTCTTAAAAGTACCCAAATAAACGGATAAAGGGAAAAGAAAAGGGTAAAAGAAACTATTACTCCCCTGGTTTTGCTCAATAATGGAAAAGAAATAAATGATAAGCTGGCTAAATTGTCATCCAAGAATCGTCCACATGAAACTCCTAAGAACTCCTGGGCTTCTCCTTATCAAATATATCATGCGAATCAAAGACAAGAAACAATACACCTATCATAAAATCGGCAAGATAATAATATACAATGATATGATTAGGGTTTTCACACTACGAAAGCAATAAAGATAGGATGAATGTACCAATATAATCGTGGTTTTCTGCAAGTTCTAGGAAAATTACAAATTACGAAAATTATACAAAATTAATTTTTCAAAAATAATAAAAATTTGAATTTTACAGAATCTGAAGACGCGACGCCGTTAGGATAAATCCTGACCCCGTCTCCAGAGACTGTGAAAATTCACATTCGTCTTTTTCATGGAAAAATCGCAATTCCTATTAGTTATTTCCTAAAAAATTACTACATAAACCATGAGAACAATTAACACAATCATATGACTCAAAACAGACACACAATATGCGAATTAATCAAAACTATTTATTTAATATGCTTGAAATGGTTCTTAGAAACCGGATATTTTCTTTAACATTTTAATGTAAAATACCTTTGATTGCAATTAAGACAAAGTTATAGACAAAACAAAGCATGATCACATAATTCAAACATATAAAAACAAACGATAAAGAATTAAAACACACATGACACTCCTAAAATGCAAGAAAATAAAGGAGATTGGGTTGCCTCCCAACAAGCGCTTGTTTTTGTTCGAGTCACGAGCCTGACTCTACCCTTATTTACCAGATAAAGGGGAGGGTTCTCTTACACGTAAGGTCAAGTGTGGGTGATAGTAACTGTACACACCATTGTGGTAGGAAAGATCCTTATGTTGAAAAAGTGGTTGTTGAATTATATGCTCTAAATGGTGTGTTTCTTTAATCCTATCCTTTCCTAGTCCATTTGCTTTAATAGGTAAACTAAGTCTTTATCCTAAGGAATCATTTTCTATCTCCTCCAAATTCGAAAAACTCTCAATTAGAGATCCTAGTAAACCTGGTTTAAATCCATAATGTTTCTTAGGTTCATCTATACATGGGAGATAATAGCAATACACATCCTTAGGGTAGAAAGACGCCATGTAAGGTGAAGGTGGTGTATGAATGGTCAAAGGATTTACTTCTTTCATCCTAAAAGTATCCGGACTATGTGGCTTGGTTGGTGGATCAGGGCCTCTTTCTTATCTTAGACTTTCATTTAAGGATGGACAACTAGGTAAGGGTTGTGGTTGAGGCTTCAGTTCATCAAAACTAGGAACTTCCCCAGAACTAAGAAAAATGTTATGATTAGTCAAACCTACATCCTCTAGTTTTGGTTGGTCTAAAGGTTCTATATCCATAGGGATTCCTAAAGTCTCTTCTACTTCTTTCGGGTAAGTCACGGGCGGTGTGTATTTCTTAATTGATGGTAGGATTTATGGGGTACTAAGTGGGCTTGAATTTTCTGCCTCATCCTTCATCATATCTAGATCACCTATAAGCTCATTATATGTATCCAACCATTGCATGCACCTAGGTATCTTTACCATAACCATCTCACATTCTAAATCCTTCTTATATGTTTTCTTAGTCTGTGACTAAGACAATTCTATTATGTCATCCAACTTATAGGTCATTGCTAAGGAGCTCTTCTCAAAAGTTTGATGCATTTGGTCACTTTTCTAAGGGCATCTTCATAGATGACATTCTTCCAACGTTGATAAACTCACAAAGGAGGTTCATTGGGGGGAATCTCTTAAGGTTTTAGCTAACCAACTAAATTTTGCTAAATCAGAATAACCATAACCATACATTTTAAATGACCACTTTATTAACAATATAAACAAGAGGGTTTTTACGAACAAAGGGAATGAATAAAAGATAGACTACAAGAAAGCTAATAAAAAGAAAATAAAAATTATCACTTGATAGGAATCAAGTAAGTAGACCTAAGATAAATAAAGTTCGAAACCTATAATATTCCCCACGCATCGCCGCCAAAAACTTGATGTGGCCGTTGTAAACGCAACAGGTTTTACAACTCCCTATGCAGAGTACCTAATCGTTGTAGTGTAGTATAGTAAGGACTCGGGGGTTGTTATCGTTCTCTAGGGGAATAGCGTGTGAAGGCTCGAACTAAACTTAACTAAGATCTAAGGGATTGAAATAAGATTATTTTTGTATTTTTATATTTTAAGAAAGCAAGTAAAATTTTGGTTTTAAGAGGTGGTTTGGTTTTAAACTAATTAAACTAAAATTAAATCTAAACTACTTTGGTGAGAACTCGATAGGTAAACAAACGTATTTACTTAATCATGCACCACTCCTTAGTTTGCTTCTCCTAATCCTATTGCTTTGTCACACTTGTGATGATTTGTGTAAGTATTTACAAGGTCATGAACGAATTACACGAATCCGCCGTCTATGTAATATTCCGTTAAGGCAACGCACAAGTAAGGTAGTATGAAGACTATTACAAGGCCCCTAAGAGTACATTACATGCATTAAAACACTTAAGAGGGATCAACCATATTAGGGGTAAGGTAGTATGAAGAATATTACCGATGGTATCCTTTCTACACATTCGCGTTTCCTTAGACGTCTATGCTAATATAATATTTTATAGCCAGTTTTCTAAAGCCTAACGCGCACATCCATCACAAGAAGCAATATTAAAAGGATCTACAAACTAATTTTCATACACTCATAAGTAAATACTAATAGATCTAGCCTAACATGTTAAAGAGAAGCGAAGAACAGTAATTAATCAGACAACACATTGACATATTGAAAGATTAAGGCATATATGACTTCAATTGATTAAAATATGAGTATAAGGCTGATAAAAGAGGGTTTTCACACCCTAAAAACGACCTTAAAAGCTGCTAAACACGAACCCTAAGTATATGGTTCGTCTCCTAAAAGTTCCACACTAAAACCCTAAAAACGAATGTATTTATATAGGAAATAGATCGCAACGGCGTCGCAAGAATCCAGACGCCGTCGCTTCGCCGAATCTTCTAGGGTTTTATTGAGACGGTTACGTTCTAACGCCGTCACATAAATCTTGACGTCGTCACTTAAAGGTTCTGACGGCGTCGCCAGGAATTCAGACGCCGTCTCCAGACACTGTACGCACTCTTTGAAAGTCACTTCGTGTAAAGCTGCAATCTTGTCCCGTTTCTTTCCAAATTAAGTCCATGTCACGTGTATTTCCTCTAAAAGCTTCCCAAATGCTAAAAACAAAAAATAAACGATTAAGCACGTATTTTGGGTTCATCAGTTCATCAGTTAGTCTTGTTCACCAGTTCATCAGTTCATCAATTCATCAATTCATTAGTTCGTCAGTCTTGTTCATCAATTTGTTTTGTTCATCAGTAAAAAAGAGCTTCATCAATAAAAAAAGTTGTTCATCAATAAAATAGGTTGTTCATCATATATGTTGTTCATCAATAGAAAAAAGTGTTGTACTTTTACAAAGAGAACCTCTCTTAGGCATTTTATCAAACAACTTATGTCTATTAAATACGTTTAAACCGTCATTTTCAAAATACGATATCTCACTCTGATGATATCAAATAACGTTACCTTTATAGCATCATTTATCCCATGTAAATAACCTATTTAGTATAATTATTACTAAGAATTGTTGCGTAATCATTTGTATTTGATAATTGCAGTAAGTTTGGAGTACTTAGTGAAGATTAGCAAAAAGGCATGCGTTCTGGAGCTTAAACGAAGACATTTGAATATTACTGTTCTGACAACCAATACGCCGCATCCATCAAGGAAGATACGACATATCTGTGCCTGCACTTCACTAAAGACCATAAAGGAACAAGGTCCAATACGCCGTATCTAGAGAAGACCGATACGCCGTATTCAAGTTATAGAAATAAAATATTCTAAAAGATATCGAATGTGGTCCCTACTCCAAGAAACCCTTGATACGCCGTATTGACCTCAGTCAATAGGCCGTATCAATCATATTCCAGACCTTATACATAAAAAACCTAAAAATAGGTTTTCAGTGTGCTAAATCATATTTTCGATACCTAAACCATAAAAGTTGATTTTTAGAAGAGCAGAAGAGGTCTTGCAACGTAACTAATTCCATAGGAAACAACTTGTAATCTCCTATACTCTTGTAATCATTCAGTTTTTGGTATCATTTGTTAACTCGGTTAGTTTACCTTGGCTAAATTATTACTTTTGTATTGATTATGATGTTTGAAGGCTAATACCTTAGGGTATTAGCCATTATTATGAAGATCTGAATGTTTGGTTTGTTTATCTCGATTGCTTAATTTATCGTTGATTGCTTGTTTATGTTTATTAGTTTATACTTGTTTACGTGCTTTTGTATGCGACCTATCATTCATCTGGATCTAGTGATACGGACCAAGTAATCTAAATGCCGGGATGACTCTCCATATAGTGATTTATACATCTAGACCAATAGGATCACGAATAATAACCTATCTTTTCCCTTAGATTGCAAGCTTAGTTAGACCGGCAGGTGACCTTTGGGATCAACGAGTATGTTCTCAATTAATTGGTAAAGACTTGGTTAGTGGACTATTAGTGTATGAATTGCCTTTAAGCAGTAAGTGGGTAAAGTCTCTATGAGCTAGGGTTTAACAAGATCACCATTGCTTTAATCCTTAAGATAGATTATAATCAGTAAATAAGGATGCTTTATGCGGATACATTTAATTGTGACAGAATTCTTCGTATCTAGGTCTTAGGAAGAAGTACCGCCTAAGTCTTAAGAATGATATGCCGCCTTAAGATAAGTAATCATTGCACTAAATAAATAAACCAACGTCCTGGTTGGATTACTAATGGTTAATACATTTTTCTTATATTTGGCTAGACCGCTCTTTTATCTTCTGTCAATTTGCTTGCATGTGTTTTAGTGTCTTAAGTCGATTTTAGTCACCACAAAACCCGTACCAGCCTCTCAGGCTGAAAAAACCCCCCCTTATCCATTAGATTTAGGATTAACATAGGTTTAGCATAGGTTTAACATAGAATAGAATTAACTTAATTTAGATGACCAAAATATTAATAAATTGAAAGATTGTTTCTCGCTCTTAGTGATCGACACCCTACTTACCACGAAACTCCCATCTGACCGAGTACACTGCCCGTTAAAGTGTTGTTTTTGGTTAAGTCGACAAAATATAAATTTAAAACTTGATACATAAATTACAACCACACAACGACACATTAAGTTTTTGGCGCCGTTGTCGGGGAGTGAAAATTTAATCTTGATTTTTATTTGATATTTTGCTTTTTAACATTAGATTAATCTAACCCTTAGGATTAGTGTAGTTTAGAATAGTTTATATTCCTGTTTGTTTGCTTATTGTGTTTTTGTAATACGGCGTATTCAGTTTACTGAATACGACGTATAAGTTATTTGACGGTTTTCTTTCCTAGCAAGTTTATTACAGGATGGACAACCCGAACATTACTATGGAAGAATACATCAGGCTCGAAGAAGAAAAGGCTCGTCGGCATGGTAAGGTGTATAACTGGGAAACTATTAAGTATGGTAAGATCTGGTATGATGAAGACGTTCACGACCTCAGATCCGTGTTATCGTCAATGATTTTATACTTTTTATTTTTGATCCCTTTTTTATTGGATCACAACCCATAACATATCAAGAAAGGTGAATAATCTTAAAAGTTTTGGCCTACAAATCAATATCATTAATTTATAACTATATCTACTATTCTCGTATTATATAAATACATCAATAGCCATTTGAAACAACGTCGTTTTATTTTGACCCATATTTCAGGGTTTTGTTAGGCTTAACCGGTCCATCCTCTTGGTATTCTTTTTTTATATATTGGTTGCGTCTCATACACACTACCGCAAATCTTCTGGATTTTGTCTTTCAAACACACATACCTTGAATCTTTTGTAATAAACTAATCTATGGAAACGTTACGATTTGATTTTTGGGGGGTTACGTTTTTCTTGGGCCTTAATGGTTTGGTTACAGTGAATTATGGTGCAACAGTTGCGGATGAGTTAGTGCTTTGATTTTGGGGTTTTTTTGTTTCGGCTTTGGTGATTCGATTATACTTAATCATGTTGTATGGGTTACGGTTTCTATCTTGGGGGTCATATAAAAGTTAGGGTTTCAAGTTTGGGAGCTTTTGTTTATGCTCGGTTTATGGGTATGTGTATGCTTTTGGTTTAGTTTATGGTCATGTTTCTTTACCTGAGTCTGTTGTTAAAAAGTGTGGTTACAAAATTTATGTTTTTGGTTGAATATGCTTTTGGTTGGACTTCTGTGGTTGATCTTTTGATTCATTAGATTTTGTTGTTAAACAATGTTGGTGCAACATTGACTAGGATCTCCTTTATGTTTTTAACGATGACAAATAAACGTTCGTAAAACGTAAAATCACAAACGATAGCCAAAATCCGTAAAACCAGACTTTTACGTCCGACACGCTGGTCACGCGTCAGCGCACGGCCAGCGCGCCACACGCGAAGTTTGTTTTATGGATTTTACAATTGTCGGCTTTCCTCTTAACCGACACATATGGAAACTTCAATAAAGGTATGTACATGATATTTGAGCATTTAAGAATACTCCAAATGAAGTTAAGACTTAGAGAGAAGCAAAAACAAATCCTCCTATTTTTCTATAAAACGCCAACTCAAATCTTTTACTAAACGCCTCTAGCCAAGGCCGAGACTTCTTTCTAAACATAGTATGATCATACTCTCAACATGCAAAAGTATTCATTTGACCTTAATCCGGATTTACGTTGCTCCTAATCATGTAACGGGCATTACTCACTTATTGGTCAAACTAAGTTAAATGTCACTTTGCGTAAACGCATATTTTCCCGTGATGGGATATGCTTTACTTGAGATGCAAAGAACATAGCTTGTTTGCATCAAGATGATTAGTGATCAAATCCATTGTTGATTATCATAGATTAAAGTCTTAATGACTAATTGAGTTTGTGGTATTTGGAAGTTAATCATACTTTGACTTTTCTTACTTCCTTACCTATAAATGTTTTTACAAACTCACATGTATTCCTTACATGTACAAGTTCACACTTCTTCTATACAACCCAACTCTTCCTAATCACTTGTTTACCCTCTTACCCAACAAGTGATTTCATCTCTTCCACACACACTCCAAACATCTTCTTCCTAAACAATCTCATAATCACATATGCCCACTCTTTTCTCTCTTATTGGCAATATGAGTATGAACCCAAATCAATCATGTGATTTCATCCTTATCTTCATCATCTTCATCTTCAAGCATAAACCTTTCTACACATAAACCTTCACCAAATAAACCTCAAATCTTATCCTCAATAATGTCAACTCATATTCCCTTACACAATTTACCTTCCTTGTACTTGTTGTACTCTATGTCTCCTACATTCCCAACCAAGATATTCCATATATTTTTAAAACATTCTCTACCACATATTCACTATTTACTTTCTTCTCCAATGAATTCAAATTACACACACACACACACACACTTCTTCATCCTCACTCTTGATCAAGCCATGTCATCAATCCAAGTTCCCACAATCCTCTCTTCTCTACCCTTGGATTTCTTTTCAAACGAACATAACAAACATACTTTTACTTCTACCCTTAATTAAGCCACCTCATCAATCCAAACTTCCTCACTCTCTTCTCAACCATTGGATTGATCTCTCATCTCAAACAAACACAAACTCTCTCACAAACATACTCTTCTCTCTCACAAAACGAACACAACCCTCCTATCACCCTTGATCTTGCCACTTAACCAAGTGTCCTCTTTATATCCTCACCCTCCATTTTAAACTAAGATCAAGAGGCTCCCTTCTATCACATCATGTAACATCATGACAACTCCTACACACCTCATACCTTCTTATCTAACATGTGGTTAAATGAATTTGAAATTTAAATTTCAAATCTTTCCCCCTTTCTCTTTAAGCAAAGAATATTATCTTGTACCCTAACTAGCAATTTTAAATCTTTAGTTGGATCCCACCTAAGCTAGTTAGACTCTGAGGAATACTCAAACTACCCCTTTTCGATAATTCTTTTCTCTCTTTACTTTATCGGATAAGCAAAACACTTTTAATACTTCACAAACGCTTTTATCAAATGGTTATTTGAGTTGGTTGACCTTGAGTGTAAGAATGAGTAAAAGGTCATAGCGTAAAGTACAATTGAGGGTTTAACAAGAGCGGGTAGTTAAAAAGACAAAAACCCGAAAAAATGGGTTCGGGTTTCTGGCGCGCTGGCTACGCGCTGACACGGCCAACGCGCCACACACAAATTACATTTACCCACTTTTGGGTTTTTGGCCTATAAATACCCCCCTTGGCCTTTGCATTTCTCACCTCTTGCAAACATTCTTTCCCCTCTTTTCGCTTCTCTAACCCTCTAAGTCTAAACATCAAGTGTTCTTAATCTTCTCCTCTATCATCTATTAAAGAACACATATCTCCATAAGAGAGCCACACAAGTGCTTAATCAACACTTGCGTGTTTTGTCAAGGGTCTTCTTTCTTATACCATTTCTTTAGAATTGAGTCTCTAGGCTATGTTAGGACTTGGTTCAACCATCTATCTTTTTATACAATCGAGTTGTAAGGAAAATTTTGTATCCGTGGGATCAAGCCTAGATTATTGAGGATCTAGTTGGGGTTTTGGAAACCTTACAAGGGGAAGGCTTTTAAAGTTATAGGTCAAGTCGAATAACGGGTTCTTAGGGGTGGATTCTGAGGGCGGAATATCATAGGTAGTAACTCTTCTGTGTGAGCGTCGGGCTTTGTTGAAAGTCGGTGGAGTTAATTTGTAACACGGTTTATAGTCCACCATAAGGATTATACTCGGAATAGTATCGGTGTCGTGGATTCGCAACTGGACGTACGGAAGGACTAAACCCCCTTCCCAAACCAGTATATATCGTGGTGTCTCTCTCTGTTTCTCTATCTCTATCTACTTATTGTTTCTTTGCTAAGTAGACTATCACACCACTCGGCTCTTTCGAGACAGTTTTATAAACTTTAAAGAAGTCAAGAAAACCATATTCACCCCTCTTTACGGTTCTACAAACAGTGTGGTAAACAATTATGTCTTAAGTCGGGTAGAAGGTGTTTGTTTCTGTTAATGGTTTGTACATGTTATATAGTCGTTTTATGGTATATTTGGTCTTGGTTTTATCTAGCAAGTTGTAGCATCACATATTTAATTTGCTGTATGTTTTGTGATTTGTAAGTTGCTAGATGATTTTGTGGTTTTTATGTTATTATATCTAATAGGGTTGTGGTGATCATGATTGTTGTCGGTGCGTATTTATTTGTTGCTTTTTATTTAGAGGAATGCTAGGACCACAAAGAGTTTACAAAAAGAAATCCACAAAATGATGTGGCATGTAATAATTGGATTCAAATTTTTTATCTCTCTTCTTTTAATTGGTCAATGATGTACAAATCATCATGCCACATCATTTTGTGGATTTCTTTTTGTAAACTTTTTGTGGTTCTAGCATTTCTCTTTTATTTAATATTAGATCTGCTGCCTTAGATGCTTATCGTTTGATAGTGGAACGCTTGTCACATTGTGCAACGTTTGTTATCAGAAACAAGTACTTAACGGTTGTGGTTGCACATGTGCTGCGTATACTTTCTCCAAGTTACGTTTAAAGTGTTTGCTTCAGGTATGTTAAAAACATTCTTTTCTTGTATCTCATTTCCTAGGTTGTGATGATTCGCTTGAGGGATTTTTCTTTATTTACCGATATTTTTACACCATGCGATATCTGAGCCGATGCACACGATAAATTATACGTTCTTTTGTATTTACAATGTTCGATTATTATCGAGTATGCCCGGTGATATCGATGTGCGAAGGGTGGAAAAAGTAGGAACACGATTATCTATGAGGATTGCAATCGATATATATATATATATATATATATATATATATATATATATATTGCAAAACCCGCCCGATGAGCGGGTATTACTTGTGATTATTGTTTTCATTTTTATTTTTGGCTAAATATTTTTTTTAATTTCTTTATTATATCTAGCGGGCTTATTTTGTGAGTATCCAAGTGAAAAATTAAGTAACGATTAATGAATTACGAACAACGTGAAATATAGAGTGAATAACGAATAAAAAGAATGAACGGTAATCCGATAAGAGAAAATAAAACTTAATAAAGTATCCGTCATTACAAAGTATATAAAAAGGAGTACATGATATCTAATGTGAAAACTAACACGAATGTATATTCCTTTTTGGAAGAATCGTAACTACGAATGTACTGTATGATTGTTGGGTCAGAAAGGAGTACATGATATGCAATGTGAAAACTAACACTTTTGGGAAAAAAATTTAATAAGTTTGGTAAATGAACACCTTAGTTCATAAGTTTTTTTTTAAATTAAGGAAGTCACTTGTCTTAGACATATCATAATAAATAATGCTTATTAGCCACATAGTCAATCTATTATGTATTTATTTATCAGTATTGTCGGTATGTATCTTAGCAATGTTTAGTATGATTATTAATCTCGTTTGTTTGTTATCATATTTCATAGTTATTGATCCATTATTTTATAATTTATTATTAAAATAGTTCTTAAACATCATATGTATATCCAATAAATTTGTTTAACATACTTGAATGTGTGATGCATGCAACTGGGAATGAATATTAGCCTCTGTACTTGATGACTTGCTCTTTATTTGTTTCTACGAAAGGTTAATGGGTGTGTAGTTTTAGAGGAATATGTCTAAGTATTAATTATGTCTTACCGAATTTCAAGTTAAAGAGTTAAAAAGGACACCATTAGTTGCATTCCATTCCTGGCGAATCTACAAGTGGATGTTAAAGCTAAGAAGCTCATTACAAAGTGGAATGATATGATGAAAAGTTACCGCTGGGAACCTTATATTCCAGTCTTGACATATAGTTCTATGCTGAGCATCCTACTTCTGCTTTCTAAGTATAGACTAAGGAACGTGCCTGTGATAGAACCCGGTAATCCTTTAATTAAGAACTTTATAACTCAGTCTGCAGTTGTTCAAGGTCTTGAACAATGCAAAGGAAGAAATTGCTTTGATGCTATCTTTGTCCGTCCTATAACTGAGTTAGGACTTCCATTTGTTTCCAAAGATAAGGTCAGAGTTGTGGGTTGTAGTTTTGACGATACTTTTTTTTTCTAAAACCTTTAGTTTCTATGTCCTGTATTTTCTTGTTCTGATCAGTTTATTTAGCAGTCAAAGTGATGAACTGATTCTTGAGGCATTTAAGAGAATGAAAGATTACCAAATTGGAGGTCTCCCAGTTATTAAAGGCCCATTAAAGAAGACTGTGGGTAATGTGAGCATAAAAGATATATGGTTTTTGTTACTCAAACTGTCACAATTTTACCATATTTTTCTTAGATGGCAGTTTTAACCCGTTAACGGTTAATGGGTAATTTGGGCAGGACTTTGTCACTGACGCGTATATGTGGTTTTTAATACATTAGTTAAAGTGGAAACTTGTGAAACAAGTCAAACGGGTCAAAAATCATTCAAAGTGTATCCAATGTTATAGGTAAGTCTATAATGTCACTGGAATAACCAAGAATCTTAATCATATTCAACAGATTTTTTATCTATAAGATTTTTAAAACATAAAATAAGATGGTCTTTGCGGGGATCAGTCCAAGTTGTCCCTTTTTATACGTGTACTATAAAATCACCGATCTTGACCCATTACCCAACCTGTCGGACCTGTTATTTTATCAACTCTACTTTTTAGTAGACTAATGAGCCACACCTAGAAGGGTAATTTTTAGATTTCAGTTTCTATATTATCATGTTTCCTAATCTTGTCATTTATGGAAGCTGACTGTGAAATATTTCTTGAATACAATTGCTGCAACATCAGAGGAGAACATGAAGGTTGTGTCACCCATAACATGCAAAGTTAGGTCAACTCTTGGTGACGTGACAAGCACTCTATCTCCAGATTATATTCATAGGATATATGTTATTGGTGATAGTAATGATTTCATCGGCATCATTACACTCAGAGATTTCTTGCTTCATCACCGAACCTTCAAATTACTCAATGGAGGTCCATGGATATGATGTTAAAGATATGTTAAGCAAGGAGAAGAGTAGAATCTATGGCTAATTAGATGGAATGTAACTAAAACCCTTCCAGATTGTTCACAATGACTATTTAGTAAATAAAAACTATGGCTAATTAGATGCATTTTGAAAAACACAATATTTAAGGTTGAAATAGGTTGTGTTAATTTTACTTGCAGATGAGTTTAAATTCTACATTATTCTGTAAAACATAGTGAAAAGCAAATGGAAGTTTTGTTATGTAGGCAATTACTAACTCGTACACAGATTATCATTTTGTGTAACTGAGGGTGCAACGGTAAGTTAAGAGTAGAATGACGGTGTTCATATTTCTGCCATAGGAAAAATTGAAAAGTAAGTGCGATTAACCGACTACATTCTTAAAAAAACACACAGTTTATAATTATGAGAGTAACTTGAATACTGCATAAAAGATTATGATCTTTTCATTATATGCAAAAAAGAAAAGACATGAATTTCAGGGGTCCAAGGATGAAACTTAGCTAGCCCGATAGTATATCCATGACCAACATATATGCATCTATAACTTGCTGATACTCTACCATATATAGTGGATCTGGTCTCATAGGACCACAACACACTCCCTGTTGTAGCGTCTAATGAATACAACGGCCCTTTTGCAGACACTAAAACAAAAAACTACACAAAAAATGAAACAAATCAAATAAATAGTGATAACACATTGTCAAACATAAGACACGTATCTAATTCTAAAGATAAGTAAACTCTACATGATACGGTATACTTTCAAGAATTTAACTCTTCGAGACCTTAAGCCTAGTCGTTCTGATGTAACTTAAGTAGATGCTAAATAAACTTATAAAATCAAGCATACTTCATACCAACTGAATTTACTGATATAACATCATCAATGCCAAATACTGCCCCTATGACATCTGCCAAGTTCAATAATGTGCGTTAATGTATGTTTTTAACATGAACATATTGCTAACTTATAATGTGTAAATAGATTGTAAATACTAAACAAAAAGATACATGCGAGAAATCAGCAACAAATCTTCTCACGTATATAGAATACTTCATAAACCATACTAAGTAAAGTAGTATAAACTACTTCCCCCTGGCAGTTGACCTGATTACCTCAAAGTATCAAAGTACACGTATTCCCCCATGATGGTTTTGAACTCTCAGAAGCATCATTGACGTGTACGACTATATACTCGAGTAGTTCTTGTCATAAGCAACAATCTTGAAAAGTTATGAAAGACATTGAAGAACTTTGAAAGATTTTGCTGAGACTGTGAAGTATCATTGACGTTCTATAGCTTCAAATATCTCGTGAGAATTGCTGATTACATCTCAACCTTTAAACTATCTGGCTAACTTACCAACCTCGTATTCTGTCGGCTATTGTAGTGACCACTTGGTAAAGTAAACCCGATATACCAAACTTGAAACTGAAGTAAAATTCCCTAAATTTGTTACTTAATCTTGCACTATTGTTGATTGAAGAACGGTGAAGAAGAAAGCCTCTAAGTACCCTATACCCAACATCAAATGTATAAAAAGTACAACACCTCTTGAAATTATCCACATCGGCATCTGCGTGTGACACTGAGTACTACAACATAACTCCTGTAAGAGATAGTTAACCAGGTCTTCAACCAACCACCCCGACTACTGGAAACTAGATAATTCAAGTCTCAATCATAATTGTATACGATCAAGCAAGTCATCAATCGATATAGGGGGTTTAGGGAAAAGGGGTAGAAAATAGAAGGAAGTCTCGATGATGAAATAAGTAGACGCCTTTGTAAGACTCACTTCAATCTCAAATAAGGGATACCAAATCAACTCTGCGATCACTTGAAATTAAAGTCCAAATCCATAACCATTTTGACGTTTTAGTGAATCTTTAATGATCGTTTAACATTAAGTGTTGTGTTTGCTTTGGTGTTATGGAAGGTGTTTAAGTTCGGTTCTTGACGAAAACAAGTAAAAAAGGGCCTTGTGATAAATCGCCTTCTTAAAAACTGTTAAACCTCCTCTTAAAGGAAACTGTTAAACCTCCTCTCAAAGGAAACTGTTAAACCTCCTCTTAAAGAAAATTGTTAAACCTCCTCTCAAAGGAAACTATTAAACCTCCTCGCAAAGGAAACTGTTAAACCTCCTCTCAAAGAAAACTGTTAAACCTCCTTGTTGTTAAACCGCCTCTCAAAGAAAAGTTGTTAAACCGCCTTGTGAAGGAAAACTGTTAAACCGCCTTCTACTATGCGAAACTCAAAATCTTTAAATGACAAAAAGGCACACTTTGAGAGTTTTTGACACAATTTTGCTTGTACTTTTTCCTTATTTAAGGCAAAAAGAACCATAAAAATACCAACTTGATGGTTTTTAACACGAAAATTTTTAAATCAAGATTTTGAGTATAAAAACCATTCGAACCATAAAAACTCAAAAGTAAGCTATGAAAATCCATAAGCCACTTGTACAAATAAGCTAGAAACTATAAAAAGAAGAAAGTTTCAAGCTTTTGCACAAAATACTACCAACCATGAAAAGCCGAAGCTTTTTGGCTTAAAAATAAGCTACAAAAAGCTTAAATAAGCTATGAACACCATCAAATAAGCAAACCACAAACACAAAACGCTCCTAGGCTCTGATGCCAATAGTTACCAAAAAAGATTCTAGCCTAAAACATACAATCCAGAGGTCAGGGAGGATAAAAAAAATAAGTAGCCATATTATTAAGAGAGAAAAGTAGAGAGGGAAAGATGTGTGTGTTTTCTAGAGAGAGAAACACACACACTTTATGAAATACAAATGATTATCCTCACCATTCTATTGAAGTATAGGAGGGTATATATAGGCGTGTGACACCACATCTATTTTAACTTGACATTATTAGTCCCTATGTGTGACGCCTTATAATATCTAATATAATTCCGTATAAGTCGACATATTTTAAGGCTAACACTAAACAAAAAGATACATACAGACTACCTAATGCTCATGATATGGCTGGATACATTCCTTGAAATGAATGTATCAGAAGATAATTCTGCAATGGTATTTATGCTCCTAGTCTTGAAAGGTTCCTGCCATATAATCCATGAGCTTCACCTAAAACGTAAAACGAAAAGCAAAGTGTCAATAACTGCAATTCTGCAACAATTTTATAACCAACAGATGTTACTCTTCAAGATGATTAATGATCTACATTAAATAAAATTTATAGTTGCCACTACGTTTAATCTTTAACAGATCCATCGCCATTAGTAACTTACCTCCAAATGGTAGTTGTAAACAGAAACTTTAAATTTTAATAACTTATAACCAATACAGTTCATAACTTACAACTGTCTCGGTTTCTTCTTCTTTAGATCCATAACAAAACCCGACTTGGTGTTTTGAAACTGCATGTTAGTGTCATAACAACAATAATTAGGCATTTGAAACTGCAGGTAAACCATAAAGAAAATATAAGGATGAATTGTCTTATAAACACTTGAATTCGATACATCTACTGTTATTTTGTTGTTTCAGGTAAAATACAAGTAAGTGGCAAGAAATACGGGATTTGGACACAAAAACGAGCAAAAATGGATTTTCAAGACATTACGGCGTAACGTCGCACAGGAGTTACGCCGTAATTAATTATTATGGAAAAGATTATGTTGCTGACTAAGGCTTACGTCGTAACTGGTCGATATAATTACGCCGTAACCAAGTTCTATACTAAATTATGGAATGCTGCGATCAGAAGGGTTACGGCGTAACGTGGTCGATGCCGTTACGACGTAAAGTATGACTCGTCCAGGGACTTGAAGTGTATAATTATTATGAATTTTCAAGGGCCAAATATAAAACAACAAGAACGATGGAGAACTAAAGGAGTCAAAGAGCCAAACATGTTAATTAGTATATCAAGAATGGCATGATATCGGATTATGATTTCAATTTCATTCCGTGGTGTTTTTCTTCTTGCCGAAGCAAGAGACAAAAGAGGAAAAAGGAGCAGGTTGCTTGCCTGCTTGATTCGGGTATAGGTTTGGGGTTCGCCTTGGGATCCAACTAGAAGATCGGGAGCATTATTTCAGCATGATTTATACATGATTCCTCAACAATTACAGTTTGATTTCAATTAATTATTTTTAATGATTTATTTGATCTCGGCTTAATTTGTTGATGCTTGATATTTATTATGTTTAATTTTGTTCTTGCCATTTAATTTGTTAATTATTCCTTGGTTATTTATTTTTGATCTCTTTGTCTAACCATTTTTTCATTGGATATCCGTTGACTATCGTGTACCCCTGACTTTTGGTAGTATTGCGGGTGGTTTAGATCATGTTAATCCTGTTATTAGATTACCACTTGAACATGGGATTAGCAGGGTACTAGGGAAAGTTGATCATCCTAACCCTAGTATAGGAACTAACCAGGTTACTGCCTCTATCATTTAATATACTTAAAAAGCACAGGAACTCTTTCAGAGAGGGTTAATAATCTGTATAGGTTATTAGACTAGTTTTTGGGATAATTAGAATTAATCACTATGACCTGGTTGCCCTACCTTCGTGACTTTCGGGGGATTCGGGATCGCAGGAATTATAAGACAGATTAAATATATCTATTCAGGTCTGTTGACTTTCGAAGCCACTAATAAAACCAGAATTAGACATTGCACTTAAGATCAAGATAATTAAACTTAAGATATTTAATTAAGTTAAATGGGTTCATCCTCTTACTAGTTTTCCACTATACCAATTCCTATGATTGATAAAACTACTTTAATTCCTCTCATCTATTCTCTTACAATGTAATTATTCAAACAACTTTTAAATGTGACAACAATTTATCCCAGATTTAAACCGCCCTTTAGCTCTTGGGACGACCTCGGATTTACCATAACTACACTACACACGATCAGGTTCTCTACCCGTTAGTGCGTTTGTAAAGGTGAAGGGAGTTTTATAAATTTAAAACTTGGTAAATAATTATTTAAAAGAAAATACACATCAAGTTTTTGGCGCCGTTTCCAGGGAGCTAAATAGGTTTTAAATTTGAGTTTTGTATATATTTTGTTTCAGTATATTTTTTTTCTTGTTAGAGCACAATCTACTCGTGTATTGTGTTTAATTTTCAGTAATCATAAAAATGGAGCCTGATAGACGCTTGACGAGCACCGTGAGTATGAAGCTGAAAAAGAAAGGCGATTATGGGATAATGTCCGATCCAAAAATAGTCCAACAAGGTATAAAGGGGCGGAATTTAACTCTTCTCACCGTTACAAGAGTGTAACTTTGGAATTTCCGCACTACTATGAGGACACACTGCTTGAAAAATATTATGCGTTACCTCCCCTACTTCCTTGTTTCTGACCTTCCCTACCACATAACGAACGTGGTTATGAATATCCTAATACGAGCATTAAAGTGGACATTGATAGCATGACAATAGCAGAATATAATATGTACATTGCTAGACAAAATAAAAATCCACTAAATGATCACTCCTGTAGTTTCACACCCCAGTTTTTCGCTCAACCGCCAAACACACCTAACACTCCTGTGGATAAGAAGGATTCCAATTTCGATGAGATCTTGGATGATTTGTTCATATTAGGAGCTGAAAACCTAAGGCGGACTGGGCAAGAGAAAGTTTAGAATGGTTTGACATTGACACATCCAGGGATAGGAACCATGAAAGCGGTAATCATCTTAACTTTCCTATTTTTTCCGGTACTAATGAATTTTCTAGTATTTGTGAACAGGATGTTGACTTGGAGAAAGAGGAGGCTCAGGTGGAAGATGATGATGATGGGGACACTTATGATATTTGGGATATTACGGTCAAGGACGTTGAACGGATTAAGCAATTTTTTAACGCCCCTGATGAAACAGATGAAGTAATACAACCTTTAATCCCGCAACCCATTCACATCACACCACCTATTGATGATTATGTAGCACCAGCTACTAAATCAATTTTGGATGAACTTTCAGAAGACAAGATCTTGAATGTTATCATGGTTGACATGGAGGCTGATTTTAATCCTACTAAGGATATACAGGAACTTGAAAGATTTCTCGCTAAAGAAACTCAGTCACATTTTACGAAAATACAGGTGCATTCAGTTATCACTAAACCCGAGCCTTTCATTCATACTTGACCAATGAATCCCTTATACAGAATATCTGAATCATATAACCGTATAAGGTAGATAGGGAAATGAAATCTCCTTCCAGGTATGGTCTCAAATCATCGTTTCCCTACCCCGTAGCAAATGAACACCCGAATGGTGTCTATTGCTATTTCCACCCATACTTGATCCTAAGTAAGGGGATGGACACCCGATTACCTAGTAAATAAGGGTGGTGTCAAGCTATAGACTCAAACAAAAACAATCGCTTCGTGGGAGGCACCCATGCCTATCTTTTAACTTATGTTTTGTCTTGTTTCATTTCATTCCTGCAAATTAGTTGGGTTTGTATTTTTCTTACTTGGTTTTGCAGGGGTCTAACAGCAAGGGGATGGAATTCGAGGTCTTCTAGACTCATTTTATATGGTTAATTGTTTGCTGATATACAACAGGTTACAACGTAACTCTTATAGTTACGGCATAATTAGTGTTGTTACGGTGTAATGCTTCTATGATTACGCCGTAACTTGATCTAATAAAATTTTCAAAAATTGGCAACCAAATCATTACGGCGTAACTCATGCCATGGTTACGCCGAAATCCCTTCATGCAGCCATTAAATTGTTTGAAATTTTACAAAACCGTGTACATTGGTAAATGAACTTTGTGGGTATGTTCTCTGGAAACCCTCACGAGACTTCACTCGTCCACTTGGGCCACCAAGTGGTCTACAAGGCTTGTTGCATACGCTAAATGCAATCGTGATTCCTATGAAAGTGAGTTAGGATTGTATTTCTTGTATTATCATCCTATACATTTCCAGCTATTATGCTTTTATCCGGATTTATGCTTTTGGAATTAGTCTTTCTTGCAGCCATACAGGTTATGCACAAGTGGTGGTGCTTGGATACAAAACAAGATACGAGGAAGCATCACAAACCGGACTAGTTAGATGCTATACAAGTGTTTGGTAAAGTTGCATGTGTTGTTAGATATTGCTTGAGGAAGCAGACTTGGAGCAAGGCTTAAAGCATGTTGTCTCTTCATCATAACAAGTAAATCCAGGGGAGTTTCTTGTTCTAATTTTACTCGTTCCTATTTATTTCATTTCCTTAATGTACAATAGGAGCATTGTACAAAACAAGTGGGGGATGGGAGTAGAATTATCAATTGACCTATTCTTGCCTTTGATTTTTTAGTTTTCTTTGAAAAATAATGCTAATTTTAAAATTTTTGACATGTTTTTCTTAACTAAACCAGAATTAATCTTTTCTGAATACACATTACCCTTTATTATTACTTGGTGAGGTTTAAGCATGATGATTCGTTTTTATCCATTATACAAAAATCCATCAAAATATTGAGTGTGCCGGTAGTATTGTAGACTTTAGAACTTGGTATGTACATCTTTTCGAGACCTAATTGATTAGCAGGAATAAATGGTTCGAGAAGGCAACGTTTAGGAATTCACCCAAATAGCCTATATGTGTGTGTGTTTATCGACTTGTCATACTGACTTGTCGACCTCCTGTGTTAAACCCTTGTATCGCACTCATTATTAGTGCAAGATACTCCTAGATCACCCTTGTTAAGCCAATCTGTGTTTTCACCCATTGTTATATGTTTTGTTACACTATTTCACCTTAGCCAACCTTGTAGTCTATATTTATCCTTGTGTTGAAATGTCTGGCTACCTAAGTCTATGGTTCAGGAAAATGGTTTGAAGATTGACACTTTCGTTGAAGACATATTATTATGATCATGGAAGACCGCCCAATATTATCACTTTCGATACTGGTTATCTCAAGTGGGGGGATATGCGATATGTAATGAACAAGAGTATTATAAAAATAAAAAAATAAAAGGTTGTGCAACTATAAGCCACCTAGTTATCTAACTCCTGATGTTGGTTACGTGTTATAAAACCAACTAAGTAAAAAGGTGGTGCAACTATAAGCCACCTAGTAATTATAGAGATGGTGCAACTATAAGCCGTCCAATACCTAGTGAAGAATGGGTTAGCACGCTCCGCAATATCTCATTATTAGCTAACCCATTATGATGATATGATCATATTTTCGCACTTGAAGACTTGGACTATGGATGGAAAGTAGCCGGTTATGGATACCTTAGAATATATATGACTATTTGTTTTGTGTTTTTATCTTAACACCAATTAAATGTGTATCTTATGTCTATCCTAACCCTTATATCACCCAATAAACCTGTGTTATGTCACCCATGTTGCCTTTAAGAATTGTTTAGACCCTAACTCTAACTGGTGCAGATTTGTGTACTC
This sequence comes from Tanacetum coccineum, assembly GCA_026074375.1. Classification (NCBI taxonomy): domain Eukaryota; kingdom Viridiplantae; phylum Streptophyta; class Magnoliopsida; order Asterales; family Asteraceae; genus Tanacetum; species Tanacetum coccineum. The sequence continues at coordinate 26,218 of BQNB010038483.1, read as the reverse complement.
TCCAAGCTTATGACAAAACACATGCTATGACTGTGCAGATGAGCGATCACCCCAAAAATGAACACTTAGACTAGTTGAGAGTTGAGTGATTTTTGATCCTCGTTTCGTGAGGTGTTCTGCTTTGATGTTTCTAGCATAAGTCTTTTATAGATTCATTTCTTTGAGTCAAATCCGAGAAATCTCTTTATAAACCATTCTAACAGGTCTACATGAAGGCAAGCAGAAGTCAAGTGGAGGGATGTTTGATTCTTTTTAGTGTTAATTTTCCCCTAAAAATACTTGCAATTGTCTTATAAACACTTGAATTTGATACATTTACTGTTATTTTGTTATTTTAAGGTAAAATACAAGTAAGTGGCAAGAAACACGGGATTTGGACACAAAAACGAGCAAAAATAGATTTTCAAGACATTACAGCGTAACGTCCCGCAAGAGTTATGCCATAATCAATTATTAATAACAAAGATTTGATGCTGACGAGGCATTACGGCATAACGTCCCGCAGGAGTTACGTCGTAATTAATTATTATGGAAAAGATTATGTTGCTGACTAAGGGTTACTGCATAACCGGTCGATATAATTACGCCGTAACCAAGTTTTATACTAAATTATGGAATGCTACGTTAGAAGGATTACGGCGTAACGTGGTCGATGCCGTTACGCCGTAAAGTATGACTGTTGGGATTTATTGATTTGATGATACAAAAACAATGATAAAAAAGAACAAAAGAATGAAACAACAAGGATCAAAATCGACATTATGGAATTTTACAAAAGATGGAGGATTCTAAAAGATTTCCTTACAAGATAAAGATCAAAGATTAGGAAGATTTAGTTTCCTAATACAATTAAGATTCCTTTGTAAGTCTTATGGACTCTCTATATATAAAGAGATCCATAGACATTGTTTTAGTGTGTGATTGTGAGTGCACAAGAAAAGATGTAGACGTCTAGTGTGGTTTAGCTCTAAGATCAAAGGTTTCTTTGATCCCATTACAGTTAGGTAATTGTTCTATACTGATCATATAGAATTGGGGCTTGGTGTATGAATGTAAAACCTTGTTTAAATAACATTGTTCTTGATTATATTCCGCTGTGCAAATTCGTATTTATGTTCATTGTTATTTATAATCCCAGATTAGCCTAGATTGATCTCCACAATTGGTATCAGAGCCATGTGGCTCTTGATCTAGGATATACAGGTTTTATAGGTCGAAATTATGGTTTTTAGTAAAAAGATGATATTCGGTAATTTTAGGGTTTTCAGGAAACTCTAATTCGGTACAACCAGAAAATTAAAGATAGTGTTGCAAGGTCTGGTTATGTTTGTTGCACATATGCTTTAAACCCTAAACATCTAAAGTTGATTATTGTTTTCTCTTTTTAAATTCTGGTATTGATCTTGACTCTTTACAAGGTCATTATTAGAAAGTTCTTGTTGATTGACTTATCGCTACAAGGTTTCTTGAAGAACAGGTACACAATTACAAGAGTTTGCAAGGTATTGTTCTTTAAAACCAATTTTCACAAAACAGCGACACAAGGTTTGTTAAACATGGGGTTTAGATTTTAAAGATGTCAAAGATGTGGATTCACTAATGAAGAAGGCTTTAAAGCAGTTTCTACTGCTATAAGCAGTTATTACTACTAGAAGAAACTGCGTCTGAAGAAAAACTTATGAAGAATAGTATGATCTGTTCATGAGGGTGTCATGATGATGGTGCTGATATCAAGAGATTTGATTGTGATAATTTGTGTTTGTTTCGTTGTTCAATCAAAGACTCATTAAAGGCGTTGAAAGTTTTTGTTAGATATTAGAAAAAGACTCGGTCACCCAGTGTATTTTACTGTTTATTATAGCTCGTAGTTTAATAGTTAATAGTACGTTTTTCGGTATTAAGTCGGGTACTAATACCCGATATATTGTAAGTACTATATAAGCCTCTTCCAACTTTGGAAGAGGTAAGCTAGTCATTTCTTTTCTTTTCATATAGAAACACATTTTCTCTCTCTAGAAAACTCTCTCATGTGTTTCTCTCTCTAGAAACTAGCCAAATCCAAGAATCGACCCCGTGTTATGATATATGATATACCACAGTTTTACTTGTTGATTGCACTATCTAGTTCACGAAAAATAAAACTCTAACTTTTAGGATTTGGTTTATTCTCAAATATGTGAAGTAAAACTCTATGGTTAAAAGGGTTTTTCTAAATTGTCATCATTACAGATCGAGTTCTAGGGAAGTTGAAGGTTTGATAAGTTCAAGTTAACGCTGTGATTACAGAGGGTATCAATGTTTTTAGGGTTTCTGTAAAGGTTCTGATGTCGTGGTGGTGTTATAGTTATGTTCTTATGTTATTCTCATCAGACCTGGATTGGAAGTAGATTGATTGGTTGTTGGCGTTGTTATAAGAAACTCTAAGCTTTGAAAGTTTCCTGTGTTTGGTTCTTGGACATGAGAAGAATTAGCAGGCATCAACATGTTGAAGGTACAAAGAAGCAGCAGGTTTGTGACAAGAAAAGAATTAAAGAGTTATGATTTGCGTTTTTGAGATCTGCTATAATGAGTAAATCCTAAGTTCTAGAGTTTGTGTTTACTCCTATAATAACTCTGTGCTTATTTAATGTTGCTGTGAATTAAGAAGAAAAGTGTTATGATGGAAAGAGTTGCGTGAAGTATGGTATGATTATTGGACAGATTTTGCAAGGTCGGATTGGTATGAAAAGATAAATACCGCCATTAAGACTTTTGGCTGCTAACATACTCTATGCTTAATTCTGCTTCGTGATAGTAACAATATGATTTTAATGCTGCCAAGATTATTAGTGCTGCTGGTTCATGATTGTGTGCAACATTAGTACTACGAAGTATTAATGCTGCTAGAGTTTCGAACAGTACTAGTTAATGCTGCTTATGATTGTTAATACTATCCGTGATGTTTCTGCTGCTAGCGTTAAAAGCAATTAGTTAATACCGCTTGGGTTTAAATGATTTACTACTGCTAGCTTTATCCGATAACTGATAACACACACACTTTTAGATAGAAAAAGGATATTTTTGGAGTTAATTGATTGAACTGATTACGAAGACAATTGTTTATCACTCATTTGACGTTGACGTTGAATTTTTCGGGTACGTGTTCTTATCATATCTTAAAAGTCTTGCACCTTTTGAAGATAACTTGTTTGAGTTTAAAAACGATGTTGACGAAGACTTGTCAAATCTAGCAATGTGTGATCTATAAACTTATGGTGCTCAATGCTCACATTTGCTATCACTTAAAGGAGTTACGTTGTAATGCTTAGTGTCTCATTTAGATGAGGATTTTGTTAAGAGATTGAGGTCTACTTATACTTAGATGTATTATGTATGAGTTTGGAGTCATGTGGATAGTACAAGACATAAGACACAAGTTTGGGTTCTTCTACTTCAGCATCAAGTTTGTAATACTGAGTTTTCTCTAGCAGTAATCATTACATAGAGCCAATAGAATTAGAGATTCAAGAGATGGTTAACATATTGGTTTCAGGGGAAAGCATTGATAAAGTGGTTTAATCATTTGGTTGTTTTTCATGCACAACTTGAGGGGGAATAATGGTTTTGATTCTTTCTAATGCTTTAATAGTCATTATTACTACTGCTAGTTTAAGTTTCTACTACTTAAATTCATTATTCTTATTGTGCATCATGGAGGGTAATTTGTGACATTGGAAAGCTTGGATTAGAAGTGTAATATATGGTTTGTAGTTGTAAAGATCAAAGTTGCATATATTCACAAGTCTCCTAACGGATAATGATAAAAAGGGGAAGATGTTACAAAGATTGACATGATAATATGATTTGCAACTTATTTAGTGTGGTGGCATGGTATGGAACAAGATGTTGAAGTCTTCATTATGTTGAAGAAGTTTCAACAAGTTCAAAGGAAATCTGAACTTAATGGAAGTTAGTTTCTTTCATGGAAGATCAAGATTTAAAGATGGAAGGATTACTGAAAGATTTTAAGCTACAATGGATCTCATCTTGGAATCAGTTTACAGGTTTGTTTTGTCATCATCAAATAGGGAAAGATTGTTGGGATTTATTGATTTGATGATACAAAAACAATGATACAAAAGAACAAAAGAATGAAACAACAAGGATCAAAATCGACATTATGGAATTCTACAAAAGATGGAGGATTCTAAAAGATTTCCTTACAAGATAAAGATCAAAGATTATGAAGATTTAGTTTCCTAATACAATTAAGATTCCTTTGTAAGTCTTATGGACTTTTTATATATAAAGAGATCCATAGACATTGTTTTAGTGTGTGATTGTGAGTGCACAAGAAAAGATGTAGACGTCTAGTGTGGTTTAGCTCTAAGATCAAAGGTTTCTTTGATCATGTTACAGTTAGGTAATCATTCTATACTGATCATATAGAATTGGGGCTTGGTGTATGAATGTAAAACCTTGTTTAATAACATTGATTCTTTGTTTAAATTCCGCTGTGCTATATCAATCTTTGTTATTATTAATCCTAGATGAGTTCTAAACAAACTTAAGCTTAAACGATCTCCACAATGACTCATCCAGGGACTTGATGTGTATAATTATTATGAAGTTTCAAGGGCTAAAATATAAAACAACAAGAACGATAGAGGACTAAAGGAGTCAAAGAGCCAAACATGTTAATTATTATATAAAGAATGGCATGATATCAGATTATGATTTCCATTTCATTTGGTGGTGCTTTTCTTCTTGCCGACGCAAGAGACAATTACAGAAGATCGGGAGCATTATTTTAGCATGATTTGCACATGATTCCTCAACAATTACATTTTGATTTCAATTAATTATTTTTAATGATTTATTTGATCCTGGCTTAATTTGTTGATGCTTGATATTTATTATGTTTAATTTTGTTCTTGCCATTTAATTTGTTAATTATTCCTTGGTTATTTATTTTGATCTCTTTGTCTGACCATTATTTCGTTGGATATCCTTTGACTATCGTGTACCCCTGGGTTTTGGTAGTATTGATTTTAAAGATGTCAAAGATGTGGATTCACTAATGAAGAAGGCTTTAAAGCAGTTTCTACTGCTATAAGCAGTTATTACTACTAGAAGAAACTGCGTTTGAAATGAAAAAACTTAGTAGAATAGTATGATTATTTAGTGCTGTCATGAGGGGTGTCATGATGATGGTGCTGATATCAAGAGATTTGATTGTGATAATTTGTGTTTGTTTCGTTGTTCAATCAAAGACTCATTAAAGGCGTTGAAAGTTTTTGTTAGTATATTGAAAAGACATCGGCTCACCCAGTGTATTTTACTGTTTATATAGCTCGTAGTTTAAGATAGTTAGATAGTACGTTTTTCGGTAAGAGAAGTCGTTCCGGCGTCTAAAGACCCGATATATTCGAGAAGTACGAGATAAGCCTCTTCCAACTTTGGCAAGAGGTAAGCAGTCATTTCTTTTCTTTTTCATATAGTAACACATTTCGCTCGCGTCTCTAGAAAACTCTCTCATGTGTTTCTTCCGCTAGAAAAACTAGTCCAACATCAAGAAATCGACCCCGTGTGTTTGATATATGATATACCACAGTTTTACTTGTTGATTGCACTATCTAGTTCACGAAAAATAAAACTCTAACTTTTAGGATTTGGTTTATTCTCAAATATGTGAAGTAAAACTCTATGGTTAAAAGGGTTTTTCTAAATTGTCATCATTACAGATCGAGTTCTAGGAACGCTTGAAGTTTGATAGAGGTTATAGGGAGTACGCTAACCTTTAATTGAGTGCATTCAGAGGGTATCAATGTTTTTAGGGTTTCTGTAAAGGTTCTGATGTCGTGGTGGTGTTATAGTTATGTTCTTATGTTATTCTCATCAGACCTGGATTGGAAGTAGATTGATTGGTTGTTGGCGTTGTTATAAGAAACTCTAAGCTTTGAAAGTTTCCTGTGTTTGGTTCTTGGACATGAGAAGAATTAGCAGGCATCAACATGTTGAAGGTACAAAGAAGCAGCAGGTTTGTGACAAGAAAAGAATTAAAGTTTGTAGTGAATGATTGCGTTTTTGAGATATGCTAAAATGGAGTAAATCCTAAGTTCTAGAGTTTTGTGTTTAGTCCTATTATAACTCGGTGCTTATTTAATGTTGCTGTGAATAAGAGAAAAGTGTTATGATGGGAAAGAGTTGCTAGTGAAGCTATGGTATGATTATTGACAGATTTTTGCAAGGTCGGTCATTGGTAGGAATAGATGTAAATACCGCCATTTAAGACTTTTGGCTGCTACATGACTCTATGCTTAATTTTGCTTCGTCTGATAGAACAATATGATTTATTGCTGCACACGTTTATTAGTGCTGCTGGGTTCATGATTGTGCTGCAGACATGTGTGTATACGAAGTATTAGATGTCTGCTAGAGTTTCGCGCGGAACTCAGTACTAGTTTAATGTCTGATCTATGATTGTGTTAATACTATCCGTGATGTTTCTGCTGCTAGCGTTAAAAGCAATTAGTTAATACCGCTTGGGTTTAAATGATTTACTACTGCTAGCTTTATCCGATAACTGATAACACACACACTTTGGGATTCTTGGACTGGTTTAGATTAGAAAAAAGGATATTATTTGCGAGTTAATTGATTTGAAACTGATACGCAAGACAATTGATTTATGTCGCTATATTTGACTCGTTAGAGTATGAATAGTTTTCGTGAGTACGTGTCTTATCATATGTTTATAGAAAGTCTTGCGTACTTTTGGAGATAATTGTTGAGTTTAGAAAAACGTGATGTCTGACGAAGACTTGCTCAAATCTAGCAATGTGTGATCTATAAACTGATAGGTGCTCTAGTGCTCACATTTGCTTTATCTCTTAAAGGAGTTACGTTGTTAATGCTTTAGTGTCTCATTTACGATGAGATTTTGTTAAGAGATTGACAGGTCTTACTTTATACTTGATGTATTATAGTATGAGTTTGGAGTCTGTGGATAGACAAGGGACATAAGACACACAAGTTTGGGTTGACTTTTACTTCTAGCATCCAAGGTGTAAACTAGAGTTTTTTACTTCTAGCAGTAATCATTACATAGAGCCAATTAGTAAGTTGGAGATTTCAAGAGATGGTTAACATATTGGTCTTAGGGTAAGTATTGTGATAAAGTGTTTATTAACCTATCTACATGCACTACTCGAGGTGAAGGTGTTTGATTCTTACTACGGCTAAGTCATAATTATACTGTGTTGTGTTAAGTATTTACTGAGTAAAATTCGCATTTATTCTTATTATGCGCATGGAGGGTAATTTGAGACATTGCGAAAGCATAGATTAGAGTATGATATATGTTTTGTAGTTGTAAAGATCAAAGTTTGCAAATGCTTCACAAGTCATCCTGAATGTGATAATGACGAAAAAGAGGTCGCGAAAGTGAAGATAAACAGATATAATATGATATTTGCAAGTATTATAAAGTGCTGGTTGCATAGCATGGTAAGTTCAAAGTTAAAACAGAATAAAAGACCAAATTTTCCTAATTAACAACCATAAATACAGACCAAAATTATCATAACATCCTACTATATAAATTACAACAACGAAAAGATTTAAAATATATTTATGTTATTAATAAGAAAATAATAAACAAAAAACAAATATACAACTATCCTAATATATAAATACAACACCACTTTAAAAACTAAAAAGATTACTACACTACAATTCATTGTATGTCATCTAACATATTTCCTCACCAACCCCATAAAATATTAAAAAAATACAAAAAAAAAAAAAACAAAAAAAAAAAAAAAAAAACAAACAAAAAAAATAAAAAAAAAAAAAAAACAAAAGAATAAAAAATCAAAAAAAACAAACAATATAACCCCCATCTCTCCCCCCCCACTATATCCCCACGTGTGACCCCACCCCCCCTCCCCCAAACACCCCTTTCCCCCAATGGTGGTGGGGACCCCGTGTAACCCCCCGGCCCCCCCCCCTCCCCCCACCCGTGCCCCCTTCTGCAGACGCTTCAGATATTTTCCCCCCCCCCCCCCCCCTCAAAAAAACCCACACAACTAACCCCCCAACCATTAACAGATTCAACACATTTGAAAGTCTTATGGGATCTTTATATATAAAAAGAGATCAATCAGACACTTATGTTTTGTGTCAACTTATGTTGTGTTGTGAGTGCGAACATGAAAAGATGTATGACATCTAGTGTGGTTGTTTGCTTCTAAGATCAAAGGTTCTTTGAAGTCACTGTTACAGTTAGGTAATCATTGCTTACTGATTCAAATAGAATGGGGCGCTTGGTGTATGAAGTAAACCTTGTTTAATAACATTGATGCTGTTGTTTAAATTCCTGTCGCGTATATCAATCTTTGTTATTTATTAATGCTATGATTGAGTTCTAAACAGAAACTTATGCTTAATACAGATCTCCACACATGACTCTATCTCTCAGGGACTTGAAGTGTATAATTATTATGAAGTTTCAAGTGCTACTAAAATGATAGAAACAACAAGAAACGAGCTAGGATGTGAGGAGACTGTAAGGAGTCAAATGAGCCATAGTACATCTGTTAATTTGTCTATATAAAGAATGAGCATGAGTACGATTAGATGAATTTCCATTCCATATTGCGTGGTGCATTTCTCTATTGCCGACGCAAGATGACAATTAACAGAAGATCAGGGGAGCATTATTCGCAGCATGATTATGACACATGATTCCTCACATTTACAGTTTGATTTTAATTAGGTATTTAGTTTAATGGATTTTATTTGGTCCTGGCTTTATTTGTTTGTAGCTTGATATTTATTATGTTTAATTGTTGTCTTCTGCCATTTAATTTGTTAATTATTACCTTGGTTATTTATTTTGATCTCTTGTGTGTCTGACCTTATTTCGTTGGATATCCTCTTGATCTATCGTTGTACTGGGGTATTTGGTAGTATTATAGGCCCCGCGGTTTAGATCACTGTTAATCATCGATTATTAGATTACCACTTGAACATGGGATATAGCGGGTACTGGGAAGGTTGGAATTATCCTAACCCTGGTGTATGAAATTACTAACTAGCGTTGACCGATCTCTTCATGTTATATACTTAAAAAGCCAGAACTCTAAAAGAACAGGAACTCTTTTAGATAGGGTTAATAATCTATATAGGTTATTAGACTAGTTCTTAGGATAGTTGGGATTAATCACTATGACTTGGTTGCCATTCCTTCGTGACTTTTGGGGGATTCGGGATCGCAAGAATTATAGGACAGATTAATATATCTTTTCAGGTCTGTCGACTTTAGAAACCACTAATAAAACAAGAATTAGACATTGCACTTGAGATCAAGATAAGAAACTTAAGATATTTAATTAAGTTAAATGGGTTCATCCTCTTAGTAGTTTTCCACTATACCAATTCTTTTGATTGATAAAACCACTTTAATTCCTCTCATCTTTTCTCTTACAATTTAATTATTGAAACCAAGGTTTTCAAGATTGTGATCCTACCCAGAATCATTTTCGTCTTTGCAAGATCGAGATCGTAAGATTAGATCGGGATCGTAACATCCTACTATAATGTCATTTTCTTAATAGTCTTTGTAATATTATACAAATCTATAGATTATTATGTATCATAAATACAAAATTATATGAATGTTTCACAGGAATGTTGTCGTAAATTATAATTATGAAATGTTAAGAAGATTAACTTGTTTTTTAATATTTAGGAAACACAACCCATAAATTCGTAGTTTTTTAGTTCGTGGTTCCAGAAAAGTAAGATCGGATCAGAGTAGATCTTAAGATCCTATGGTCAAGATCGAGATCCTATAAGATCCTAAGCATGCAAAGATCCTACGTAGGATTCGAATCATTTTTACTTTGCAGTATCGTAAAATCGTAAGATCCTAAGATCAAGATCGAGATCTTAACAACCATGATTCAAACAACTTTTAAATGCGACAACCATTTAACTCAGATTTAAACCGCCCTTTAGCTCTTGGGACGACCTCAGATTTACCATAACTACACTACTCACGATCGGGTTCTCTGCCCGTTAGTGCGTTTGTAAAGGTGAAGCGAGTTTTATAAATTTAAAACTTGGTAAATAATTATTTAAAAGAAAATACGCATCAATATTAGTGTCATAACAACAGTAATTAGGCATTTGAAACTGTACAAAGTATAAACTCACTGATATACCAACTTCTAGCTTTCTCTACACAGTAATCTTTTCAAGTTTATAGTAACATTCAGCGTACACATCTTAGGTCTGATTTAGTAAATACTTGTACCGATCTTATTCAAGAGACATCTTAGACTTTTTGCAAGAATTTTGTACCCATTTCAGTTGGTACACATCGCAAATATTTAAGAGAGATATGGCGATGGTGATGCTATAACTTTGGGCTGAGAAACTCCAGTACACAGTTCTATATTTAATCAAGTAGTTCTTGACCTATATGTACATAATGTCATGACTTAAAATAAATATACAAACATCTTTGGCCAAACAATAGATGGTTTATTTTTATTGTTATAAAAATTGATGTTATGTATCAACATGTTTTTTGAATTAAATGTTGTGGTTATTGATGCCTGTTTTTGGTTTACATCTATGGTTTTGTTGCTTTGTAGAAGCTATAACATGTCGACTATGATTTGTATTTTAACCTTGCTTTTATTTCAGAAATGGACGCATAAGACATTGTATAAAAGTTTAATAACGAAGACCTTTCAAGTTTCAAATGTAAACCTATGTCCTATTCAAGTCCATGACCAAAGTGCCGATTGCAACAGAACTCCTTCTAGAGGTCTTCCAGAATTTATAATTGTAGCTAAAATCCTAGTAGCTTCATCACAAATGGATCTCTCTGCAAAAGAAACATAAAAAAGAAAAGGCATGTCAAACACTAAGTTACAAGATTTAAGATCTTCCTTTCTCTTATTAGTGAGTGGAGATTCGACATAGTATATAAGGTAACAGTGAGATAAAAATAACCGACCTCATAATATTACTCATGACAGAAATGTTTTTAAAAGTATAGGGAAATGTATTTCTTTGATAAAGAGAATGCAGAAAGTATTTTACAAACCATCAACGTAAAAAAAAATACAGCAATCAAACGCAGAATCCGCAAGATACACACCGAAATCGATGGGATAAGTGGAGTATACGTGTTTCTTATCTTTAGCAACATTTTTTTGTCAAAGTTCAAATAAATGCTTCTACACGTATTGGAACACTAGAGCCTAGATACAAGTTTGAGAAACTGATGTGTTCATGTAGTATGCATTTTAAATGTTTTCAGACTTCAATGTAAAAAAACAAAGAAGCATTCGGCAGAAGTATCAGCTCTGGAAAATCATGATTATCTACTTTGTTCCATTTACTGGGGAAGTAAATGACCAAGAACATCTTTAATTTTTTTAAACACCTTCCCCCACTTTGTACAATAACCTTTGATTTCTTAACTTTCTAATCCCCTAGATCACACAAAATTATTAATAATCACCTCCTCCTTACTATTTAGTTTTTATCATAAACATCAAGAATTGGGATAATATGCATATGAGAATGAATGGTTGATAAGAGAGGCCTCTTTTTACCTAACCTTTTACTTTAATATTATTCTTTTACACAACGCCTACCTCTTTAAATATCTTGAAGACTTAATATACTTTATTAATTTTAATAGCTCTTTACTTACCTCTCTTATCTTTTTTTTACCATTCTGATACTCTTTCAGGTTAATGAGTCTGACAGGGGGGAGACAACCAATAATTTGCCTTAATGTCCTAAAAAAGCGAATCCATAAGTGGATGTAGAGGCTATGAAGCTCATTATGAAGTGGAAAATCAGTCACACGCTATAAAAAAGACGTACAGTGGTATAAATATCGTTTTTAAAAAACAAAAAAATTTATACTACATATTAAATTGAAACTTACAATGATTGGTGTCCGTTGAATGACGCAAATTATGTGTGCAACACCAAACTCAATACTCCTCCCTCACGGGTAGCAAGGTCCAAGAGTCACATCTTCTCTATGCTCCCTAGTATTTCTCTTCGATTATCAGAATCACAAAAAAACATAGATAATTAGTACTCATTCAAACTCAGTATCATTTTAGGTTTAGTTAACCATTGGTATAAGAACACCTATATTGGAATTTTTCATGGTTGCGTTCTGGTGTAGGTAAATCAAATTTAATATACCAAAAGTAATTTAATGTTTGGGGCCCGTACAGAATTTCTAACCAAAATACATCTCAAGTGCAAGAGAAATACAAAAGGTAAAAATCTCACTAAAGAAAACACAAAACTTGGATAAATTTTAATCCGGGAAGTAAGGTACTACTCGGTTCGTGTCCAAACGAAATTCGGAATTGAGAAATTGAATATTCGGATCGCGTTTAAGAAAGAAAAAGACTTTTGATTGATGATTTACAATCTACGAAAAAATTTAATAGCACAAACACTAAAAAACAATGAATACTCGAAATTAACATATGCACAGAAACGTAATAATGGCGAGCTTAAACAGAAATTTAAAAAATCTAAAGGACGAAAACTTTTAAACTACATCAAAGTATATAACCTAAAAATCTCAAATTTAAAATGAAAATTTTAGGAATAAGAATTAGAATTTTTTTATGAATTTTTGGAATTTTTTAATGATTTATATAAGGAAAAGTAATCTACAAGAAAATGCTAATTTTAATATGCTGCGAAAATACAAATTTAATGGGAAAAATAAAGAAAAATGATTTTAATAAGCTAAAATGGTGCAGAAATTCAATGGTGCAAAAAGCCCCAATTTTTAGATCTAATTGAACCTAATTCACATTACCATTAAAAAAAAACCAAAAAACCCTAGATTTTATAAAACAATTTCCCTAAAATTTAAAAACTATTTTCTTATTATAAGAAAACAAGGTAGGAACTGACAGAATTAGAAACTAAAGGAGATAGGCGGGGTACCTAGGAAAATTTACACTATAGTGAAAACACTAACCTTGGAACTATTAGAAAAGTACAAAGACGACCTCGTATGCGCGCTATTGCTTAATTTGGCTATAAAAAGTGAGATTAAAATAAAACTTAAAAACAACAAAGTTATATAGATGAAGCTTTAATCCCTACAACTATAATAAAAGGACTTTACAACTTTGACAAAAAAATAAAGCTAGAAAATAAGCATCAGTTAAACTGTTACAGAATATGTATTAATAAAAAGCTTTTTTTGGATTTGTCTTATTTTGAGCTTGTTATTTGATGAAATTTAAAAGCAAAAGAAACTACTTCTAGCTTAGATGTGGTATTACATGGATTTTAAAGCTAAAATTTACACTATTTGCCTTAACAAATTTAACAAGAAAATGAGAAGAAAAAGTGCAAATGTTAATGATACAGTTTGACTTTTTTATCACAAAGCTAAACCATCTTAATTTGAATCTCTAGATGCTGAGAAATTTTGGATTAAGCTAACTAACTATCTAAAATAACCAGATAAAAAATTTTGCAAAGTTTTCACAGAAATAGAAAATCTATAGAGTGAGATTGGGTAAAATATATGCACTGAAGTGGAATGTATTGCTGATCAAAATGCTAGGTCCACTAATGCAAAGGCTAACACTAACAAGTTTTAAAATCTAATGATCAAGTGACTAATGCTGTAAACATCTATTTAACTAAGTTTTCAAAATCTAAATGCTCATTAATTTCAAAAAAATCTAAAGCTTTCGTTAACTAAAAAATTGCCCAGGTGTAAGAATATGAGCTATTTTGAACTCTAACTTTTGGAAATTTGACTACTAACTTTTGGAGCTATTTCTAAACTTAGTTAAACTATCAACTAAGTAAATGAAAGGATATGGTACAACAGTACAATGTTGACTTTTTGAGTCAATTAAACCCTAATCCAAACACTGCTTAGTAAACTTCAAAAAACAAATGCACTTAAAATCTGATATAAAAAGAGCAAAAACAACCAAAACTCTTTATCAACTCTATTTATTTTGGAATTAATAAGAGCTGTTATTAACAACAAAAAAAGGAGCGATAGCTAATTTAGAGAAATAAGTTTACTTTTACTCTCCTAGCCCACTACCTAAGATGCGGAACAGAATTTGTAAAATACTAAAATCTAAATGAAATATTTGACTAAGGCAAATTAACACTACATTATCTATAGTCTAATCTTAAGCAAAATGAACAGGAATAACAATTGATTACACATGACACAACTAAATGAAAATGAGTTTTATTTAAAATGCTAAAATAAAATTCAAAAAGCGAACCTGAATATAATATGGAGTCTCAGAACTAGGGCCACCTCTATTAGAGTGGTGGCTCTAAAATAAAAACCTAATTATGCTCCAAATGCATAAAACCGAAAGAGCAATAAGCTCAATAACGCTAATTTCAGCTTTATTTCCTTCATAACTTTCCAAATTAATTGATCAAAAACTGAACACAATTGATACATTAGTATGATTAAAGAGAATGTAAATGAGTAAATATGAAATATCACAACAGAATTCCTAAATGACTGAGCTTATGAACATGAATAAGCTCAAACGAGCTTATTAAGAGCTTATTTAGTTAAAAATGAACTTATAATTAGTAAATCAAAGAATAAGATAACCTGGAAAACAGAATTGTTATTGCTCAAAATGATTGTGTGTACAAGCTGAATAACAAAGGTACAAGTAATGAAAGCAGAATTTAAATTCCTTAAGAAAAAGCTATAAAATGAAAATAAACTTAAAACTGAAAAACAAACCTAAAAACTACTGAAAATATGATGCCTAGAGAGCTGCTATTATAAAAGATTGGTGAAGAAGGGGTAGAATTTCTAGAGACTTTCCACTAAATCTCAGCCTTTTGATCCTTTTTGAGCAAGATTGCGGTCCGTTGGATGGATTTTGATGAGTGTCCTGGCCAATTATGTGTTGCCACGTGGTTGTTTTGTGATTGGGTAGGTATTGTGAACAGGTTTAAATAATATTTATAAAAGATCGGGGGAGGGTGATTTTTGAAGTTGGGTTAGTGTATAACTATTGGCGTGAAAAGACGGTTTAAAGGCTGTTGGAGGTTGTAATAAACCGCGTCACCTGTCTGTTTGAAACTATGAAGAAATGGCACATTTGGCCCCTGCGATTGCATCCGCCTTTTCTAGTGTAAAATAAGGTTTCAAGATGGCAGGTTTGGCCCTTGTGTTTTCCTCTTCTTTTTCTTCTTTTATAAATCTCTTTTCCACTTTTGGCAATTTTGGCCCTTTGAACTCTAAAACTTCAAATAAGCCCTTGAGACTTTGAGAACTTGTCACTTTCAGTCCTTTGACTTCAATTGGGGTCTTTGACTTTCTTTCTTTCTGTGTCGGGCTGATCCGGCTTTGATCTTTGGCTGATTCTTCACTCTTGTTCTTGTCTCTTTCGATCCTTGTCGGTTTTTTTGATCGTTTTTGCTTCTTTTTGTATTTTTAATCCTTTCCTGCACAATTGGACACAAAAGCACACATCTTCTATTCTTTTGGCATTTTTAGGGCTTTTATTTGGCAAAATCTCGGGTAATTTATTGTACAATTAAGCAAATATCAAAATTCCCCAAACTAAAGGATTGTCGTGTCCTCACGCAATGTTATGAAGTGTACACTTTGCGTAAAACTAAGAAGTATTCCCAAAATGCCCCTTATTAAAAACCTTCTATGAATTACCTTTTTAAACAACTTTGACTTTCTCAACATTTAATCTCTTTTGAAACACAATTATGGCAATCATTGCAACTTTGCAACTTTAGGCTCATTGAAATAGTCTACTCCGATTAATAGAGACAAAAGAGGAAAAATCGCATCCATGACTTTTTTCACTAGACAAAACAAAGCCTATTAAAACAAGATCATTGTCAATATAAATCTGAATGATTAAGCTCTTATACTTACAACTTGTGAACTTTTCACTCCCAGGAATAAATTAATGATTAAGATGTGTGCACTCTTTTTAACTCAACCATAGATCAATTTATCTTCATAGTTGAAATTCATCTAAGCTTTACAAATAAGCCTTGTGAGCTCAAATGTTAATAACATAGATAAATCTCAACTCAAAGCTAAAAGAAATTAGGAAACAAAACTTATAAATTGATTTGAGAAAATGAAATTTTAAACCATTCTTATTTATTTTTCCATATCTATAAATATTTTTTCTGCAATAGGAATGTTTTCTTAGTTTCAACCCCAATTTAGCATTTCTCCCAAATAGGATATCGCAACAACAACCTGTGTTTCTTAGAGTCGAACCCCCACATCCGGCCCCTGCTAACGTTTTGGGTATATCGCGACAACACATTCCTACAAAGTCTAGAATCCAAAGTCCCACTTAGTAGCAATCAACCCACCTAGGTCGCAGCTCACCTAGTGATGAATGCCTACGAACCTAGAATTCCACGTACATATTTTAATCCTTAGTTGACGACCCCATCCGAGTCTATTCTCTCAACATGATACCCAACGATCAGAAACAACATAGAGCTTTTGTTATTCTAAGTTTTGTGATGCATCATTGGCACGAAAAATAATGCTTTTGCATTAGAAATGCTTCATTGTGCATTCCTTTTTATAATTAACTTTTTGATGAATGGAGAAAATTTCCTTTAGAAATCAATTATAAATTTGAAACCAAAAATCTTACTAACAAGAATTATTTTTCAAAATGCAGAGACTTTTTCTAAGAGACATTGGTTGACTTAGCTAGAATTAAAAGAGCACGGGAGATTAATGTGTTAAGGAGCTTATGGGAGTAAAAAAGACAATAAATCATTCATATAAGCTTTAGTTTTTTCCATAAACCTTGCTTAAAAAACAAATACACATAGTATTAACTACATCATTTTCTTGTTCTTCACATTTATAAAATCCGAAGCAATAGAATTTTGAAAGCTTGGCCCACAAAAAGGTGGTTAAGAACTAGCTAGGTCATTTTCCACCCTTCAAGTCAAAATTAACTCTAATTCTCACCACGACTACCAAAAAGTGTTTTTTTTCCAAACTAAAGCTCTTTTGAGCTTTTTGTAAGCAAAAATTTAAATTTTCTTCATTTTTTCACAAAAAGGTAATGCCAAAAGATTCAAACAAGGTAGCGTGAAGTGCAAGTCAATACGAGATATCTTACCCCAAACAAAAATGAAACTTTGTCCTCAAGTTAAAAATAAGGGCAAAAGGAATCTTTAACAAAAATTTCAAAGTTCATGTCCAAAAGAATCATGTTAGTTCCGATAAAGAACAAGGAAAAGGAGATTTCCCATTTTATGAAGAGAAAGATGGAGACCATCAATGGAAATTGTAGAATTGCTTGTCCTACCACAATATATGAACCATGAAGCTTCCAAAATCGGAAAACCTAGACAAAAATCACAAATAAAACCAACAAGAGACGAAAATGAACAAGTTTTCCTCTTCTTTTTTTCGATTGTTTAGCTCAAAGCATTTCTAAAACGGCTTAGTTTTTTGTTAACCGAGTACAAGCTATACTCGCCCCCGAATTATCTGACCTTGGTGAACAAAGAAAAATAGAAAATGAAAAGAAAATAAAAGGATAAGCATGGGGTGCCTCCCACGAAGCGCTTGTTTATTATAGAGTCCCCTTCGCTTGACTCTTTCCCCAAACTAGGTTTTTATGGTGGGTAATAGCAATGGTGAAGAAAATCTAAGAGGTGGAAACCTCCCCAAACTAGGAATGAAAGATATACCGTAGCATTTTTGATTCCGGGTTCAAAAAACTTTTTAGAAAAGAGTTTCAAGAGAGACAATGTGAACCCGAAAAATGCTTTGGTAACATGAAAGTCCATTAAGGGTGGGTGGAGTGGGTCAAAAACATCAAGAGTCAAAAGAGCTTTAGATGGTGCTAACTCTTTTGAACTCTTATCATTAAAAGCATCATTATCAAAAATACCCGGATTAAAAATTTTATCTTCACTCCCCGTGGAGTAAGATACGGGTAAAACCTCAGGATAGGTGACAAATGGTAGAAAAGATCGAATGGTAAATGTGAAGGAATCTTCCTCTTCATCTAAAACAACATTTTCACCTATACCCGGGTAAGAAAGTTCACTTGTGTTAATTTCATCAAAAACATTAACTTCAGCCATCACGGGCTCGTCATCAAAAGTAAATGACTCGTACTCGGGAAGAATTATCGAGTCATCAAGGGGTAAATCATCAATAGAAGTAGTGTCTTCCCCTGAATCATGGTCACTCTCGATACCCCGTAGTATCGAGTTATCCGAAAAACTAAGCACATCCGCCTCCTCTAAAGGCAAATCAAGATCCACAACGGGGATAGTAGAGGAGGGGCACAATATAGGAGAAATCGGAATAGGAGGAGAGAGACTAAAAGCGTTAATCTTTTCAATTAAAAGATAACTTTCGACTAATTTCTCCCGAAGAGAAATGTCAACGATCTTAGAAATGTCGAAATCAATCTCTCCTCCGTCCTCCTCAATATCAACACAATCATAAAAATCGTCATCATAATCGTCATCGTAGGTATCATCGTCATCGACACAAGCTTCAACGATTTCCGGAGAAATTGGAGCAAGATGAGCAAGTCGAACTCGTGGACTTCTCGTAATAGAATCATCGATGTTATTTTTTTTGTGTTTTATTTGAACAAATACACTCCCCCAAACTAAAGTCATTGGGACTCACATGGGGTTTGAAACAAGGTCTCAACACTAATCCTCCATTTCCCGGAGTAGTGTTAAAATGCCCGTCGCCCATTATGAGTGAATCTTAGCTCATTTTTTGCGAAACGGGAATGTGAATCGTATTCGGATGAACAGCATAAAATCCTAAATCATCGTCATCATCGTCAATGATAATCTTTTGTCTTCGAGCTCTAGCTTCAGACTCTCTAAGCTCTTTTGCTTCTTGTGTGATTTTCCGAATTTCAATGCTTAAACCATTGAATTTATCCTTAAGCTCATAAATCTTATCTTCACATTTCCTCCTATAATCAATATGGATCTCCTCCTTTCGATATTCTCTTATTCCTAAATCATTTATCCATTCTTTCATCTCTTCAAACACGCTCTTTGAATATCCAAATCTTGGAATCTCATTTCTGAGAAATGACTTTCATTTAAAACTTGATTATCTTTTTGAATTCTCTCCTCAGCAAGCAGTTCCGCAATTCTCTTCTCTTCTTGATCTTTCTAAAAAAGAATGTGGTTAGAGAGTTTCTTTGCTGAGTGGTTGAAGTTCATTAAAGGATTTGTAAATCCTTAAGAAGACTTTGCAACAATTCTTGCAAATACTCAGGTTGAGTTTGCTCTTCTTCCACAACTTGCTTGATCTTCAAAAATTTCTCCTCCGCAAGCAATAACTTGATGCTCTTTTCATTATGAGGTATGTGATCATACTTCATCAAGAAGTTTTGCATAGCTTCTATAAGATCCGTTTGAGCATGTAGCATTTCCATACTTACTACTGGAGGAGTCTGATAAGCATCGGAAAACTGCGGGGGTTGAAATTGGTCGAAACCGGAAGAATGAGAATTATAATACTCTTGGTTTATCGGCTGACATTGGTAATCAAAGTGTGGACCCCCGCAATAAGCACAAACAAGATATTGTTGTGGAAGAGTTTGTGGAATCATTGGGTGTATTTACCCTCACCATTTATACAAGAATAATCCGAAAAGCGTGGAGGTGTGTATAAAGAATAGGATAATAATTGTTACACTTGAATAGGTACTACATGTGAAGCAATCCTCCAATTAACAAGGTTTGAAACACACCTCGCACAAGTCGAACACGTGCAATCGGATATTCGTTTGTCCTTACGCATTGAAAACAAGGATAAACCCGTATGTCGACATAATAAAGAATCAAAATATATAAGGGTTGAGAAGTAGAATTATATGGATAAAGAATTAACGAAGAATATTTTTGATTTTATATATTTTTCAATTTTTATAATTTTTTTTTTTTATTAGGCCCTAAAATACTAAGAAATGAAAAACAAAATATCGAGAAAGAACTCAACCAAAAGATCTACTCACGTCAACGGTAGCTCTCTATCCAACAATCGCACAAAAAAGCGTAGAAAAAGGGAAAGAGCAAAGCTCTTTAGATATAACCCTTGTCCCTTGAGGCGATCCGAAGACCCGGCCTGCCTACTCTCTTTAATGAATAAGCCAATTAGAGGTGAGCCGTACCTAGCGAGTGTAAAAAATGGGAGTGTTTTGATCTTTTATTGCGATGAGGTATGATAATACTTTCATTTTGGAATATTAATTTATTGTTATTTCCCTTTTTAAAGGAAATGTTTTTATATTTTGGATTTATTATTTTTTTTATTTTTTTTATTTATAATAGAAAAAAAAAATTGTACTTTTTATATTTTTGAATTTTTTTGTGTTTTTGATTTATATAGCAAGAATATAAAACTTCCCGTGAAGGACTTCTCAACTTACTTCACGAATACCCTTCAACAATCTTCACGATTCTCCCCGACAACGGCCCAAAATTTGGTTGTAGTAAATCAAATTTATATACCACTAGTTATATAATCCCCGTAAGAATTTCACCAAAATTACTTCTCAATCAAGAGAACTACAAGGTACAAATCTCACTAAAGAAAACTCAACTAGTATATTTTTATCCGGGAATATGGTTACACTACGGTCGTGACCAAACGAATCGTGAATTGAGAATTTTGTGAATATTCGGATTCGAGTTTAAGAATGATAAAAGACTTTTGAATTGATGATTACACTACAAAATTTAATAGCACAAACTAAAAACAATGAAATAGCTCGAAATTTAAATGCACAAAACGTAATAATGCGAGCTAAAACTGAAATTTAAAATCTAAGGCACAACTTTTAACAAATTTTATACCTAAAAATCTCAAATTTAAAATGAAAATTTTAGGAAAAAGAATTAGAATTTTTTATGTATTTTTGAATTTTTTATGATTTTTATAAGAAAAAGTAATCACTAAAATCTATTTTAATTGCTAGAAAATACAAATTTAATGGGAAAAATAAAGAAAAATGATTTTAATAAGCTAAAATGGTGCAGAAATTCAATGGTGCAAAAAGCCCCAATTTTTATGATCTAATTGATACCTAATTTTACCAATTAAAACAAAAACCCTAATTTTATAAAACTATTTCCTAAAATTTAAAACTATTTTATTATTATAAGAAAGACAAGGTAGGAATTGACAGAAATGAAACTAAAGGGTAGGCGGGGTAACTAGGGAAAATTTACACTATAGTGAAAACAGCTAACCTTGAACTATTAGAAAAGTACAAAACAGACCCTGCGCTATTGGCTTAATTTGGCTTATTAAAAAGTGAGAATTAGAAAAAACTTAAAACTACAAAGTTATAGATGAGCTTAATCCCTACAACTTTAATAAAAGGACTTTCAACTTTTGACAAAAGAATAAGCTAGAAAATAAGCATCAAGTAAACTGTTACAGAAAGTATGTATTTAAAAAGCTTTTTGGATTTTGGCTTATTTTGAGCTTATTATTTGATGAAAATTAAAAGCAAAAGAAACTACTTCTAGCTTAAGATGTGTATTAAATGGATTTAAGCTAAAATTAACCTATTCTTAACAAATTTAACAAGAAAATGAGAATGAAAAAGTGCAAATTTTAATGAAACAGTTTTGAGCTTTTTTTCACATAAGCTAAACAGCTTATTTTTAATCTCTAGATGCTGAAATTTTGGAATTAAGCTAAACTAACTATCTAAAATTAACCTAGATAAAATATTTGCAAAGTTTTTCATAAATGAGAAAATATCAAAGAGTGAATTGGTAAAATCTATTCTGATGTGGAATGTTATGCTGATGCAAATGGCTAGGTACACTAATGCAGCTACACTCAATTTTATAAGCCCCCCTAATGATCAATTGACTACATATGCATTAACCTCTGATTTAAACTAAGTTCAAATCTAAATGCTCATTAATTCATAAAATCTAAAGCTTCTAACTGAAAAAAATTTGCCCTGGTGCTAGAATATGAGTTTTTGAACTCTAAACCTTGGAATTTGACAAACTAACTTTTGAAAGCTATTCTAAACTTAGTTAAACTATCAAACTAAGCTAAATGAAAGGATTGGACAAAGTAATGTTGACTTTTTGAGTCAATTAAACCTAATCCAAACACTGCCTTAAGTAAACTGTCAAAAACAAAATGCACTTAAAATCTATATAAAAGCTAAAACAACCTAAACTCTTTATCTACTTCTATTTATTTTGAATTAATAGAGCTGTTTGAACTAAAAAAAGCTGTAGCTTATTTAGAGAAATAAGCTACTTACTCTCCTAGCCACTACCTAAGATTTGACAGAATTGTAAAATACTAAAATCTAAATGAAATTTTGACTAAGCAAATTTAACACTACATTATCTTTAGTCTATTCCTTGAAGCAAATGAAACAGATTAAACCATAGATTACATCATGACAAGCAAAGAATGAAATGAGCTTTTTAAATGCTAAAATAAAAAATTCAAAAAAGTGAAACCTGAATATTTTAGGAGTCTCAGAACTAGGAAGGGCCAACTCAGTGAGGAGTGCACAAAATCATAAACCTAATTGGCTTCCAAAGCCTCTAAACCAAAGAGCAATAAGCTCAATAAGCTAATTTCAGCTTATTTCTTCATAAGCTTCCAATTTATGATCAAACTGAACTCAATTGATCATGTATGAATGTAAAGTGATTGTAAATGAGTAAATGAATTATTACAACAGAATTCTAAATGAATTTGAGCTTATGAACATGAATAAGCTCAAACGAGCTTATTAAGAGCTTATTTGGTTAAAAATGACTTAAATTTGAAATCAAAGAATGAAGAGACCTGAAAACAGAATGATATTGCTCAAAATGATTGTGTACAAGCTGAATTAACAAAGGTACAAGTAATGAAAGCTGAATTTTAAATTCTTAAAGAAAAATGCTTATAAAATGAAAAAAAACTTAAAAACTGAAAAACAAACTAAAAACTACTGAAAAATGATGCCTAGAGCTGCTATTTATAGAAGATTGGTGAAGAGAGGGGTAGAATTCTAGAGACTTCCACTAAATCTCAGCCTTTGATCCTTTTTGAGCAAATTGTGGCCGTTGGATGAGTTTTGATGAGGTGTCCTGGCCAATTATGTGTTGCCACGTGGTTGTTTGTGATTGGGGAGGGATTGTGAACAGGTTTAAGAGATTATAAAAGAGCGGGGGAGGGTGATTTTGAAGTTGGGTTGTGTAGAAATATTGGCGGGAAAAGCGGTTAAGGCTGTTGGAGTTGTTATAAACCGCGTCCTTTCTGTTTGAAACTATGAAGAAATGGCACATTTGGCCCCTGCGATTGCATCCGCCTTTTCTAGTGTAAAATAAGGTTTCAAGATGGCAGGTTTGGCCCTTGTGTTTTCCTCTTCTTTTTCTTCTTTTATAACTATGATTTGATTTTACGTATTTTGCTTCTGTTTCAGAAATGACGCATAGACATTGTATAAAAGTTTCAATAACGAAGATCTTTCAAGTTTCAAAATGTAGACCTGTCCTAGTTTAGAGTCCTGAACAAAGGTGCCATTGCAACAGAACTCCTTCTTGAGGTCCTTCAGAATTTATTGTAGCTAAAATCCTTCTTTATTGTTCTAACACGAGTCCTCAGCAGTAGCTTTAGCAAACGGATCTGCCTAAAAAAATAAGAAAAGAAAAGGCAAGTCAAACACTAAGTTACAAGATTAAAGCTCTTCCTTTCTCTTATTAGTGAGCTGAGATTCGACATAGTACATAAGCTAACAGTGAGATAAAAATAACCGACCCCATAATATTACTCATGACATAAATGTTTTTAAAAGTATAGGGAAATATATTTCTTTAATAAAAAGAATGCAGAAAGTCTTTTAAAACCATTAAAAGTAAAAAAATACAACAATCAAACTAGAAGCTGCAAGATACTCACCGAAAGCGAAGGGGATCTGAGATCGTGTTTCTTATTATACCTCGCCTTCATACATCCTTGGATACAATGGCATCTTTAATGATGTTTTAAGTTTGTTTATTGAAAGTTTTGTTGACGTGACTGAACATTTCGCATTTGTATCTCCACTGCATATAATTATTAGTTGTAGTTTGAAGTACTGTTAAATGGTTTAGCATCCAAAAGTACATGCATTAGATAGAACAATGACTGTATGTACCTGTAGATCCAAACACGGATTCCACTTGCCATTAGATCCTTAATCACAGGTAAGATGGTAAACGGCATGTCCTTCCAAAAGTAAAGTTAAATAATACACGTATGTATGTAAAACTGTACCTGCATTAACAAGCTTTTCAAAAGTAAAGTTAAATAATGAAGACAACCGGTATCAAACTTGTTATCCTCATTGTGAATGCATTTTGATAGCTGGTTTGAAGCAAGGGATATTTTCTGATTTATTAGCTTTAAACAGCAGAGGCATACCCCAAAGACCCAAACGTTATTTCCTGCTGCACGTTTTATTATATGTGATTATTCAATATTCCTTTCTAAAACGCACATTCAAACTCCCTATTAACTCATATAGTCATTTTAATGAGGGGAATCATATAAAAAAGATATCCAAGAAGCTTACGTCGAACAGATCACTTAATGCATACTTGAAAGTTGAAACATTAGAAGCACCCCAAAGGTGCTATCAAGATACGTGGGACAAAAAGTGATGAAAATATATTTATAAATATGCGGTTAGTCTCGTATATATTCGAGTATGACAAATAAGTTTTAGGAACTTAGACGGTAACTAAAAAAAGTAATAACAGTTTTATGTTTTTTCATAATGTATTTCATACTATGAGAAGTGAGGACTTGATCAATAAAAAAAGTCAAGGTTGAAACTGCATTAGTTAGTGAAAGTATGTACCTTTAACTTGTTAAGAAACTGCATCAGATAAGTGTTTGTTTTATCTGTCAAAAGATCATGTGGCATGATCAGTATGATGTATTGGTAGAGGCTGGATTAAGTCACATATATACTTGTTATATTTTGGTAGTTTAGGATTTTTAGAGTAAAGTATATCTGTTCAAAGGATAAATAGTGAATGGCTTTATTGATTACAAACATCAAGACCATGAGATAATCAGATCCTGGTGAAAAAACCTAAAGGACCAGATTGGTGGTTGTCATAAATGATGGAATCAGGATGGTGTTCTATAGGTTATTTTGTAATGCGATAGATGACATATACAAAGCATATCCAAACAACTCATATACAAATATAATCACGAGAGGAATTATATATACCGTTGGATCCATGTCTTCATCATCAGCAGCAGACAACTCCTGAACCGCTGATTTTGTCATGGTAGCAACCTGAAAAAGAAAACTCAATTCGTATATATTTTTTTGGAAAATCCATACCCTAGGCGTACGATGACTTACCCAGTTGATCATGGTTGATCATCGTTTGATTAAAACAGAGTTTAGCTAGTCGCATAAGTTGCTTACACCGTATATAGGCATATCAGAATCAAAATATTATTATAACTAAAATATTAAAAAACCCTAATATCAAACCATAATACCAACAAAACAAACATATACATAAACAAAATTAAAAAAATAAGACAGTTTCATTAGGGTTGTGAGAAAAAACATATACCTTTAAACAAAATAAAGAAGATAACCAACCTGTAAAAAAAAACCAACATACGCATGCACAATCTGAAAAAAATAACACAGTTCATTATTAGGGTTTTGATAAAAAAAGGCGTACGTATTGTTTCATACCGTTAAGATTTATTAAAGGTAGCTGCGATTTTTTTTTGTGATATATCAATTCCAAAATTATATAAAAATATAATATACATTATATACGGGATTTAAATTAGTAGATTAGAAGTAATTGTTTTTGTATTTCTTTTTTGTATGAGCTTATATATTTTAAGTTGCATGATATAAACAAAAAAACCAGCTAGTCTAGTGGTTATGTGGTTTCTTAATATCACAAAGGAGTCAAGTTCAAATCTTGTAAATGGAAAAAAATTTAAAATACTGAAATTTATTATCAAAAAAGAATTATGTATAAAAAAAATTATGTATAAAAAAACCTGCTGATATGGCAGTTATGACATGGCATCCATGATGACATTGCTTTATGACAAAGCATTATGGGATGCCAAGTGAATTATATGTGGCATGTCTTCTCTTAT